>ONZA01015048.1:23372-34431 GCA_900322205.1 Kewa caespitosa | reverse complement strand
TCAAGAATTGCTTTCTTGCACTTTATCGCTAAAACGCCTTAGAGCATCATGGTTTGTTTTCTGGGTTTATGACCTATTTTTCTTTCTTGTAGTTGATAATGCAATGGTAAAAATTTGCAAACTAAATGACAAATTCGCATATGATGGCAAAGAAGTAAAAATATAATGTAAACAATCCTCATCATATATGTATCATAATTATAAACATGTACAACGAATTTCATGTTTGTTTGAATGGAGAAAGAAGGAGATATGCTAAACAGGGTTCAAAATTCGATAAAATGGCAAGGTAAGGTGATTTAAATGTGAGAAATAAAATTAGAAATGTTAATTGAACTTAAAATTGGATTTTACCAAAAATAAGTAGGCCTAAAACTCAAAATGTCAAAAACTATAATAATAATAGTAATAAATAAATAAATAAATAATTGAAAAAAGTAGGAACGTACGATCATACTCCTATCCAGTACGATCCTATGATCCTACCGATCCTGCTACGATCTTGAACGATCCTACTGCGATCTTGCTTTATTGTACGATCCTATATCGAGCGGATAGTTTTTGTGTATTCAGATCGCATGATCTTATGATCCTACGATCTGGATCGCGATCCTAATAACCATGGTTGCATGTTTGTGAAATGACAAGTTGATTCGTCTCATATAGTGAAAATGAATAATATTGCTTGATAAATTTGAAAATGAGCTTATATTACCGACTTACTACTGTTGATGACGATTAATGAAAGTTATGAATTGATGTTATAAGTCAAGGCTAAATTAATGAAATATTAAGTCTCTCGAATGTCAACATGAACTTAAAGTGAGGTCGTTAATGTTTTAAGCCTATTTCTATTTCAATTACGGACCAACTGATACTTTTTCTCACAATTAGATCATATTTTTGGTTAGATATCAAAAATATTGATCATTTAATTCATACTAGGCTTTCAAAAAATAATAAAAATGCGGTTGCAATTGATATTCATATTTAACGCTTTTTAAAGATCGTTAGAGTTTTAAGCCTATTTCTCCATCTTTTGACAAACCAATTGAATCTAGTTTTCAAAGTTGGGTCATTTTTAAATATATATCAACAATATTGATCATTTAAATCATAATCGCTTTTCTAATGATAAGAATAGCAGTGGAATTTGCTTTTGATATTTAACATTTTTTAACGATCGCTATCATTTTAAGCCAATTTCTCTTTCAATTAAGGAACCAATTGAGAGTAATTTTTAAAATTGGGACATATTTTATTAGGTATCGACAATATTTGTCATTTTAGTCATACTAGGCTTTCAGTTAATAAGAACTGCCGCCACAAGTACTGTTCATATTTATCGCTTTTTAACGATTATTAGTATTTTAAACCTGTTTCTCTTTCGATTAACGAAGCAGTTGAAACTACTTTCAGCATGAAGTCATGTTTTTGTTAATTGTCAGCAATATTGATCATTTCCGTCATAATTGTCCTTCAAATAATAAGAATTACGGTTGCAATTGCTGTTCATATTTAAATGTATTTAACGATCGCTAGCATTTTAAGCCTATTTCTCTTTAAATTGACGAACATATTGATTTTTTTTTTTTAAAATTGCATCATGTTCTCATTTCATATCAATAATAATTATGACTTCAATAATACGAGGCTTTCAAATAATAAGAATTGCATTTGCGATCGCTATTCATATTTAACGCTTTTTAACGATCATTATCGTCTTAAGCCTATTTCTCTTTCAGCTGATGAAACAAATGAAACTGTAATTTGAAATTGGATCTTTTTTTGGTTAAAAATAAAAAACATTAATCATTTGAATTATACTCAGCTTTCAAATAATAAGATTTGGGTTGTAATTGTTCTTCATTTCTAACGCTTTTTAACTATCGTTAATATTTTAAGCCTATTTCTCTTTCAAATGCTAACCAATTGAAACTTTTTTTTTTTTCAATTAGATCATTTTTTGGTTAGATATCAAAAACTTTGATCATTTCAATCATACTAGGCTTTCAAATTATTAAAAATGCAATTTTAATAGTTGTTCATATTTAACGCTTTTTAAAGATAGTTAGCGTTTTAAGCCTATTTCTCTTGTGTTGATGAACCAATAGAAACTACTTTTCAAAGTTGGGTAAATTTTTCAGTAGTTATCAAAAAAAATTAATCATTTTAGTCATAATAGGCTTAAAATAGTAAGAATTGCGGTGGTAATTACTATTCATATTTAACGCTTTTTAATGATCGTTAGCGTTTTAAGCCTATTTTTCTTTCAGTTGACAAACCAATTGATAATATTTGTTAGCATTAGATCATGTTTTAGCTAGATATCAACAATATGGATCATTTCCATCATACCCATCCTTCAAATAACAAAAGTAGCGGTTGCGATTGCTTTTCATATTGAACGCGTTTAACGCTCATTTGTGTTTTAAGCGTATTTCTCTTTCATACGAAACAATTCAAAGTATAATTTCAACTTGGACCATGTTTTTGTCAAAAATAAACAATCTTGATCATTTCAATCATATTCAAACAATAATGATTATGGTTGCAATTGGTTTTCATATTTAACACTTTTTAACGATCGTTAGTATTTTAAGAACATTTCTCTTTCAATTTAGGAACCAATTGAAAATAAAATTTGAAATTAGATCATATTTTGGTTAGAAAAAAATATTGATTATTTCAATCAGAATCAGCTTTCAGATAATAATAATTGTTGTGGCAATTACTTTTCGTATTCAACGCTTTCTAAAGATCATTAGCGTTGTAAGCCTATTTTGATTTCAACAGACGAACCAATAGAATTTTCAAAAACTGGATCATGGATTTTTTAGATATCAACAATATTGATCATTTTAGTCAGACTAGGTCTTCAAATAAGAAGCATTAAGTTTGCAATTGTTTTTCAAATTAAATGCTTTTTAACGATTGTTGGCGTTTAAGCGTGTTTCTCATTCAATTGACGAACAAACTTAAAAAAATTTTTTGATTTAGATCATGATTTGGTTTCACATAAATAGTGTGGTGGCCACCCTAGGGGGGGTCCAATCAAGAACTTCAAGGAGCTACTTGGAGGTACCACTGACCTCATTAAGGCTCCGCTTGGAGTTTTTGACACCAACAGGCTTGGCTGGGTCCCGGCCCTCCATTTACCTATGACCCTCCATAGTATTTGAGCCTAGAAATGCTCGGATAAGGGGGCTGCTTACCTCGTCAGATAGAGGGGAGCCTACCCCCTATCATGAGTAAAGTACCAAGAAGACACGGAAAGCTCAACGGGAAAAGGGCCTAGCACCTGTGGATAACCTCCCGCTCCAGTAAGCAACACACAACTCTAATTGGGTTTGGATTATGTTAACGTCCTTTTACTGGACCCAGAGAGGCGCTCACCCGGGGAGAGGGCGGATGCGCTGGTAGAAGACATGAAAAAGACAATACTTCTTGCTGGCCAAAAGGACAATTTTGGCCGGATCCGAGTCATGGGCCAGAGGTAAAGGCCTAAAAGGTGGCGGTGCATGCATCAATCCCAGGAGAATTTTCTCATTCATTCCCATGTCATGTGGTCTAGTACTATTAGAAGAGCCAAGACGTGCTCCAACATTTTGGAGACGCACCCCCAGGTAATTTCTGGCCGGAACATTTTGGCGCCGTGTGTGGGGACGAGTTCTTGAAGTTAAAAACCTCCACCTTTTGTTTATGAGATTAAGAAACAGGCATATGTCCACGCTCCTCCCTACAAGCTCAAATACCACGATGACCAGGCGTACGGATGGAGTACGCGATTTGGCTAACGTCAGACCGTCATCAGTACTTGTAGAAGACGTCGAGTGCGGCGCAAACCAGCAGCCCAACAGCCCCTGCCCCCTCACTCTCGGTGCATCCTCCGTCTGGTGGATTCTTCTCTCTCCGAACGCGAGAATAATATGCTCATGCGTAAAGAGCTTGACTTTATTGTTGAAGAGATATGACGACGAGAAAGAAACCGAGGAGGAGAGGATAGGGCCTCCAGGGACTCCTCGAAGCCCTCTCACAGAAATGGCAGGGGCCATACCCTGGGCGTTATGCCACGGCAATCTGTTCATGACCGACTGGGTCCCCAAGGTCGGTCGGGTTCAGCTGGCACTTTGTAAATGAGAGACTCAGAGTCTAACCTCAGTACGGGAAGCACCTCGAACCACGGAAACCCTCGCGAAGGTATATCCCGTAGAACCCGGCTTTCCAACCGCCAGGCTTGGTCAAGAACCACAAGAAGAAACCTTAGGGAATGGCTGAACCAGAATGCTGGTTTGGGGATGGCAAACACTGGAGAAAGGGCGAGGGACTTGCGCCAGTTCTTAGCACGAAAAAGGAGCGATAAAGAAAGGGACATGATGATAGGTGATATCCTGAGGCAAATTCACCTGGATGACGAGAGGAACAAAGCTAGGTTTGACGACCAAGCATCCCCGGTCTGAAGCCAGTCCCACAGATCTCGTGCCCAGCCGCATGAGCAGGAATCCCAACGTCCCCGCTCCACCTAGGAGGAACTACTGACAACTATCCTAGGAGGGCCAGAAACGATGCACGTCCACCTATCCCTAAGAGAGGATCTGTTGTAAACTTCAACCCCAAAGGAGATGACAAGGAGCCAGATGCGCTCAATATCATAACTAACGTCCCCTTCACCAATGAAATCATGGAGGCTTGTGTCCCCGAAAAGACAAAAGCAGCAAGCATGAAAAAGTATGAAGGAAAGGATGACCCAATAGAGCATGTGCACGCTTACATAACCAACATGCTGGGTCACCAAATGGACAACGCCACTATGTGCATGCATTTCCCGCCTACCTTGAAAGGGCTAGCAATACGCTGGTATGATAATCTCCTCTCTAAAAGAGCATTGGCACCTGGACCAGGCTCAGAGAGGTCTTCGTGGATCACTTCTTCGCGAATGAAAGAGAGAAAAACTGAGCGAGCACCTGTTTAAGATAGATCAAAGGCCCGAGAGTTCCTTCGAAGCTACCTTCAGTGCTTCAATGAGGAATGCTTGGAGATCACAAACTTAGATCCCTGCATCACCGCCTCGGCTTTTA
This sequence comes from Kewa caespitosa, assembly GCA_900322205.1. Lineage (NCBI taxonomy): Eukaryota > Viridiplantae > Streptophyta > Magnoliopsida > Caryophyllales > Kewaceae > Kewa > Kewa caespitosa. The sequence continues at coordinate 29,353 of ONZA01015048.1, read as the reverse complement.
GCAAGGTCTACTCAAAGGGAGTGATTTCAACTTAGTGCTGCATAACCTTAGGGAAAATACCGAAGGCAGAGTGTTAACCCTAAGCCAGACAAGGAGAGCAGCAAAAAACTACATCAACGCATTGGAGATGTCGGGGAGACATGAGTTCCCGGATGCATCGGCTAGGGGGAAATCAAGGCCCTAAATCCCCCCGCCAATACAACAACACAATCAACTACTAGAAGAATGATAGAGGAAAACGGCATGAGGCATACACCATATCCGACGCTGCCAACAAAAGGCCCAGACTTGAGTTCAAGCCCATACCCATTCTGTTCAAAGGAAGGTAAGATGAGGTATACACCAGGGTCGACAAGAAACTCTTGCCCCCCGCCCCATAAATCAAGAAGCCAACAGAGCTCCGCAACAAGAGCAACTATTGTCAGTACCACCGCAACGTGGGCCACCTCACCCAAGACTGTTTCGAACTAACAAGGCAACTCAACAAGTTGGTTAGGAAGGGGAAGTTGAAGGCCCTGACCAAAGGGAAAACTTGTAGCCCCGGCCAGCAGACCCAGGGGGGGGGAGTCGGACAACGACGACCAGCTAAGAGACTGCAAGATGATCTCTGGCAGGTCCGCTGTTGGAGAAATGACAAGGAAAGAAAGAAAGGCCCACATCAGATGGCAGCCCAAGCCATGCTGGTCCAGACCCAACCGGCAAAGAAACCACTGATCATCACCTTCGACGAGTCCCACGCTCAGGTCCTGCATACCCATCACCACGATCCTATTGTAATCAATTTGAAGGTCATAGACGTCCTGGTGAAAAGAGTCCTGGTAGATTCCGGAGGTGGGCAGACATCATCACTTTATCGTGTCTCAAGGAACTCCGTTTCTAAGAAGACAAACTCGTGTCCATATCCTACCCAGTCATTGGGTTCGACGGTAAAGAAGTGCATCCCGTCGGAACAATCCAGCTACCCATGCGAATGGGTCCGAAAGGAGTTGGTCGGTATGAGATTGTTGAGTTCATGGTAGTGGATGTTAGCTATGCATAAAACATCATCCTGGGCAGGCCAACCCTGACTGCCATCAACGCTGCCCTCCACATGCCCTGGCTAATTGTAAAGTTTGAGAGGGATTATGGAAATGTCGAGAGGAGATCAGAAACTTGCCCAAGAATGCTACGTGAAGTACCTAATCACATGCCCCTTGCACCGTCCACTCTTGAAGAAGGGCCCAACCCTAAGGGAGAAAAGGTCCTTGACAAGGGAAAAGCAAATTATGCATGGTGGTCGAAACCTTCCTCACTGAAATTGTTAACCCTCAGGGAGAAGAGGCAGAGAGGGAGAGACCCGAACCCATGGAGGGAAAGAAGGAGACCCGAACCCTCAACAAAGCATGCAAAAACGACGAACACCCTCTGCGTCGGATAGATCAGCTAGTGGACTCTACGTCGGTCATGAGCTACTTAGCTTCATGGACGCATTCTCAGGATACCATCAGGTATTCATGGACCTCGAAGATCAAGACAAGTCGGTATTCATCACTAAACAAGGAGTTTATTGTTACGTCATGATGCCATTTGGCCTAAAGAACACAAGAGCCATCTTCTAGAGGCTCGTAAACAAGGTCTTTGAGAAGCAGATTGGTAGGAAAATGGAAGCCTGTGTCAACGATATGATCGTCAAAGAAAGAAAGCACAGGACCATTTTGCCGACCTAAGGGAAACTTTCGACAGTCTAAGAGCATACAAGATGAAGATGAATCCAAAAGTGCATCTTCGCCGTAAAGAGTGAAAACTTCCTCGAGTTCATGGTGAACGAAAGGGGCATCTAGGCAAACCCCGATAAAATAGATGCGATCGTCAACATGAAGTCCCCTAAGAACCTGAAAAAGACCCAGAGATTGACAGGCTGCGTTGCCGCCCTCATTCGCTTCATGTCGAGGGCATCAGATCGCTGTGTTCTGTTCTTCACATCAAAAATGAAGCAGGGATAATATTTGCTAAATAGCCAAGGCCGAGGAAGCCTTCAGGAAGCTCAAGGCTCACCTTGCCGACCATCCTAAAATCGTCAGCCCGTTCAAGGGAGAAAGATTGTATTTGTACCTCGGCGTCTTTCCTCATGTGGTAGCATCGGTCCTAGTGTGCGAGGGATCCAAAATGCAGCAGGCGGTATACTTCATCAGCCATGCGCTTACTAGGGCGGAATTTTGATACTCTCAACTAGAAAAATTTGCCCTTGGCTTGATGATCACTGCAACGAAGCTGAGACCCTACTTTGCTTCTCATCCCATAACAGTACTTACTAACCATCCCTTGAAAATGGCAGTGGGAAGTATCAGGATGACAAGCAGAATCCAGAAGTGGGCCCTAGAGCTATCTCAATACGACATAACCTACAAACCACGAAGGGCAAGAAAGTACCAAGCACTGGCAGATTTTATCTTAGAAATGACCCCCCTAGCCAAGCTGCCTCATGCATGTGGGGGAGGACTGGGAAATATATGTAGATGGCTCTTCATGCAAATCGAGAAGCGGTGCAGGAATAATCATTTCCTCCCCGGAAGGCAATACGTTTGATTATGCGTTGAGGTTCAAGTTCCCCGCATCGAACAACGAAGCTGAATATGAAGCCCTCCTGGCCAGTATCCACATGGCAAGGTCCGTCGGAGGAAAGAACCTGTCGATCAAGATGGATTCCTAGCCAGTCGTTTCTAGGGTAGGGAGAGAATTCGAGGCTAAAGAAGAAAACATGAAAGCCTACCTAAAAAGGGTAAAAGAGGATGTTGCGAAGCTGGAAAGGGTGAAACTCGAACATGTGCCCCCGATTCGAGAACCAGCAAACCGATGCCTTGGCAAGGCTCGCCAGCTCCGCTGTAGAAGGCTTCCCGCAGTCAATACTATGGGAGGTCCTTGAAGAATCGAGTATATCCTGATACCAGGAAGTCAACCTGCTGGACTGAAGCGAAAATTGGATGACCCCCATTATCTCGTGGCTACGTGACGGTGTCCTACGATCCGATCCCGCAAAGGCCGAACGGATCCAAACATGCGCCAAGTAGTTCATATACATGGAAGGTATCCTCTACAAAAAGGCATTTGCCAGTCCAGTGCTAAGGTGCTTGCCCCCTCACGAAGGTAAAACCATCTTCACGGATCTCCACGATGGGGTATGCGGCTCCCACATTGGGGGGAGGGCACTTGTACACAAAGCATTAAGAATAGGATACTGGTGGCCTACCCTGCACAAAGACGCCATCGACATGGTGACTCGGTGCGAAAAATGCCAGATTCATTTCTTTGTGCCGAGACTCCCAGCTAGCGAGATGACTCCTATCCTAGAGCCACTGCCCTTTAGTCTGTGGGGGATGGACATCCTGGGTCCGTTCCCCCAAGCACCTAGTCAATTCAAATTCTTGGTGGTGGCCGTGGACTACTTTACGAAATGGATAGAAGCAAAGCCGCTAAGAAATATAATCGAGAACGAAGTAAGAAAGTTCATCTGGGAGAATGTGATATCTAGGTTCGGTGCACCCAAGGGGATCATTTTCGATAACGGACAGCAATTTAATACACCCAAATTGATCACGTTCCTAGAGTCCTTCAGATTCAAGGGCTAATTCATGTCAGTAGCCCACCCTCAGTCCAACAGTCCAACAATGAGGGAATATGTCCTTTCGGTGAAGGTGCAAGTGACTTGGGATTAATAATTGAGATAGTGATTCAATTGACTTAGGAACATTTTGATGTGTAGCTAGATGCCTCTTGCAACCTTTTGGGTCAATGGACATTAAGCTCAAATGCTAAGTGCAATCGATTCTGAAGGATCGCACAAAAGTAGATTGATGAACATCACAAGTATAGTGCAATAGGTTGGTCCAAGGAATGATTAATTGGGACAAAAGATGTAATGGAACAAGGCAGAGGGAACCATTCCCTCTGTTGTGTTACGGCCTTTTAGGCCGGTCCCGAAGAGGCGCATAACACACAACCCTTTTAGCGTCTTATTCCTTGTGCCTATATAAAGGGCTTATGCCTCTCATATTAGGTTTAGACCTATGCCTCTTAATTGACCTAATGCATCATGAGAGAAGGCATAAACATTTCATCAAACCATAACCCTAAAGTGAGTTCATTCGAACCAAGGAGAAGAACCAGAAGGAACAGTTCCGTCGTGATTCCGATCTAGATATCGCCTTGGGTTGATCTACATGTGTGAAATCATAGGAGCAACACTTGTGGCTCATTGGAGGCCATCTTAATGAGGAGATCAAGAGGGATACATGGCCCAAAATATGTGCTTCATAGCATACTCAGGAAGGCACGCATCGAGAGGTAAAGCATATGTAAACTAGAGTACATGTAAGGAACCGTTTCTATGTGTTCCGCTTTTATATGATTAGATCATGTATTACATAGAACCCAATAGTGGTATCATGAGCCTACTACATGTTAATCTTTTTTCATATGCTCTTGATTGTGATTTACATGTGAATGCTAAGAAAATCGATCAAGAATTTCTTTCTTTCACTTTATCGCTAAAACGATCGTTAGAGCATTAGGGTTCGTTTTCTAGGTTTAAGACCTGGTTTTATTTCTTATCTTTCTTTATTCATCATTGTAAGATGTTTTTTAATCATTTTTGAGCATAAATTGATAATAAAATAATGAAATTTTACCCGAAAAGAAGTGAAAACGATCAAAACACTAAAAATGCCAAAATCTGGAATTTTCTTGGTTGGACTTTCAGGTTCTGGGTCTTTGTTTCAGACTTGCTTCGTGCCTTACTTTGATTTCATTGGATTAATATGGATTGTATTTAGTGTTCTAGATCAGACTCGCTTACCTTTGACTTGATTTGAATGAGTTTTGAAGCGATTTTTGCAAGCATATCGCTAATGATCAGTTTTGATCGTTAGTTTCTTTGTCGTGTTTCTGGGCTTGGATAGCTGTTTTTTCGTGTTCATTGCTCATAAGTTAAATATATTAGGGTTCATACTTTGGGTTTAATGATTAGATCACCAAAACCCATAAAATTTCAAGCCCAAACTAACCTTAAAACATGTTGCTTCGGATCTGCCCAGAAAAACCCGATTGAAATCAAAGATGATTTCGGGTTCTTTGGGCAAAACCACGTACATGATGGCAATGGGACGTCTTTAAGGATTTTTAGGGAAGGGTTTTCTGGGTCGGGATCCACTGTTTTGGGTCAAAAATGATGGGTTTTTGTTGGCTAAACAGTGGGCAAGCAGGTAAGTGTCTAGGCGATGGTTTAGGGTTTTACGTTAGGGTTTTGTTTTGCTATGGGCACGACTCATGCATGGAGATGGATTAAGGTTTCTTGGAAAACTTGGGCCACAAGACTCATGTGTGGGGTCGTGCATCATGGGCCGTTTGGGCCCGAGACCAAGGCATGGCAATCAAAACAGAATTGGATTCGGTTAGATGGGCCATAATCGAACTGGATTAGTTCAAAACCTAGCTTGGCCGTTTGGGTTATGGGCTTTGATGGCCTATAAGCTCACACAAGGGCCTCCCACTGGGTCATGTGAGTCATGGGTCTTGGGCCCAAATGGGATGTGGTACAAAATGGGCTTTTGTGGTCTATATGTACACACAGAACCACATCAAACCTCGTAAGTCCAATTAGTGATTAATTAGATTAATTATTAATTACTTAAATTTTAATTCTTTGTTAAAATAAATTTATTCATTTTATGGATTCAGCCTAGTTTATTAATTTGATCACATGTCTACGTGTTTTAAATGTGGCATTTGACAGCATGTTTTATGTGATGCATGTTAAACTGGGTCACCCATGTGATACGGGTGAATGAATGATGTTTAGTTATGATCTAGTATGACCCAAAATACGGTAATGTAACCAGTTTTGTATTTGTTGGAAAGGAAATACGACATTGTTTTTCATGGAGTAGTTTAAATTACATTGCAAATACAAGCTTTGTAATGTGGAGATGAAGCCTGGGAGGAGTTTG
>ONZA01015047.1:36083-48061 GCA_900322205.1 Kewa caespitosa | reverse complement strand
TTATGAAAGAATTGATCTTCTAGAATATAGGTGATATGCAGCTGGCTTTTGGAAAATTTAATAATCAATAACTAATCAAAACTAAAACTTAAGAATTAGGGTCAAATCCAATAGCGGCGTGCACGAAGAAAACTTGACCAACTTGTAAGGCCCGCCACTTCTTCGTTACTGATCAGAATTGGTTTGTAATAGCTTGTTGGGAAGTTCTAGTGAGTTTTTATTCTAGCCCAACCAAACTTTCTCCAAAACTCCTTCTGCGCTGGGTGGTACTTTGAAAATAGTTATAAGGTATCTGGTTTTGGGCTAATGCCAAAATATATTCTCATGGATTCTTTAATTCTAAGTGAAATTGGGGTTGTGAAAGCTTGTTGGAAAGCTCTTCTTGTGGGCCAGTCATATAAGAAATGGTGAATATGTTTCCATTAGGCCTTATGCTCTTAATTGTAATCCTTAATCATCCGAATGAGGTGATATTAGGCGAACAACTTATTCATGAACTTTCTGATTTATGGAATGGGATGGTTTGGCTAAGGGATTGGTTGTTAAATGGATAATAAATGTTTATGGGAAATTGAGGTTCTCTTCTTCATCTAAGATTTTTGTGGCTTCGACATGTTTTGCCATCATCGGACATTTTAATAGATATTTTTGAGTTTCTACAGATGCAGTTGTGAACGTCTTTTGCATGTATTTGTGCTAACTTGAGCTATCACAAATCCAATAGTGGCGCGCATGTTGAAGAAAACTTAGCCAACTTGTAAGCCCCGCCATTTCTTCGTTACTGATCAGAATTGGGTTTGTGATAGCTTGTTGGAAAGTTCTAGTGAGTCTATATTCTAGCCCAACCAATCTTGCTCCAAAACTCCAATGCTGGGTGGTACGTCTAAAATAGTTACAAGGTATCCAGGTTAGGGCTAATGCCAATATATATTCTCTTGGATTATTCAATTTTGAGTGAAATTGGCATTGTGGAATCTTGTTGGAAAGCTTTTCTTGTGGGCCAATCATATAGGAAAGGGTGCATATGTTTCCATTGGGCCTTATGCTCTTAATTGTAATCCTTAATCATCCGAATGGGGTGAGATTAGGCGAACAATTTTTTCATGAACTCTTAGATTTATAAAATGGGATGGTTTGGCTATGGAATTGGTTGTCAAATGGAAAATTGAAGTTCTCTTCTTCATCTAAGATTTTTGTGACTTCGTCATGTTTTCCATCATCAGGCATTATAATAGATATTTTTGAGTGTCTACAGATGCATTTGTGAACATCTTGTGCATGTTTGTGTTATAACTTGAGCTATCACAAATCCAATAGTGGCACGCACGTTGAAGAAAACTTGGCCAACTTGTCAGATCCGCCACTTCTTCATTACTGATCAAAATTGGGTTTGTGATAGCTTGTTGGAAAGTTCTAGCAAGTCCATATTCTAGCCCAACCAACCTTGCTCCAAAACTCCTTCTGCGCTGGGTGGTATGTCGAAAATAGTTATAAGGTATCCAATTTTGGGCTAATGCAAAGATATATTCTCTTAGATTCTTCAATTCTAAGTGAAATTGGCGTTGTGATAGCGTGTTGGAAAGCTCTTCTTGTGGGCCACTCATATAGGAAAGGGTGCATATGTTTCCATTGGGCCTTACTTTATTGTAATACTTAATCATCCGAGTGGGGTGATATAAGGCAAACGATTTATCCATGAACTCTCAGATTTATGGAATGAGATGGTTTGGCTAAGGGATTGGTTGTTAAATGGACAATAAATGTTTATGGGAAATAGAAGTTCTCTTCTTCATCTAATATTTTTGTGGCTTTGTCATGTTTTGCCATCATCGAGCATTTTAGTAGACATTTTTGAGTGTGTACAGATGCATTTGTGAGCGTCTTGTGCATGTTTGTGTTCTAACTTGAGCTATCAAAAATCCTATAGCGGCACGCACGTTGAAGAAAACTTGGCCAACTTGTAAGGCCCGAAAGTTCTTCGTTACTGATCAAAATTGGGTTTGTGATAGCTTGTTGGAAAGCTCTTCTTGTCGGCCAGTCACATAGGAAAGGGTGCATATGTTTCCGTTGGGCATTATGCTCTTAATTGTAATCCTTAACTATCTGAATGGGGTGAAATTAGGCGACGATTTATTCATAAACTCTCAGATTTATGGAATGGGATTGTTTGGTAAGGGAGTGGTTGTGAAATGAATACTACTCCCTTCGTCCCAAAATTAAATTTACGTTTGCTTTTTACACGTAGATTAAGAAAGTTTATTTTGGCAAAAAAACTCCCTTCAATGCCCTTACACTCATCCGTCCACCCTTCAACCACCACCACCAGTCACTAGTCACCACCACTTCCATCAAGACACCATTAGTCACTACCATCACTACATGCATAACACTAGTAACCCCCACCCAAGTCGCCGCTCCTCTTCTTTTCCCTTCCTCCCATTTTCTCGCTCCACCTCACTACTCTTCACTTACCAATCTGCACCTATGACCTACCCAGAAACAATGAGTAGTGAAGAATCCCCTGGACTTGAATTGCAATCCAAACAAAGAAAACAACCTCAGCCCACAACTCAATCACAAACAAGTGAAATGTTGAATTCTCCAAAAAGCTCTATGATTAGCCAAACCCACCAAAATCAACCCAAAATGCATAAAGGACCGCAACTACTTGGTAAATTGAACACAACTATCAACAATATAATCTTAGCAAAAATCCAGCAAAAGAAATCATAACCCAGAAAAAATCAAACTAAGAATTGTAAAGAAGAGCGCGATGGGGAACGGCGGAGTACGGTGGAGAACAATGGAAGAAGGTCAAATTCCGGCGGGTGGTCGGTGGTTGAGACGATGAGGTCGGTGGAAGAATGAAATGTTGTAGTTGGAGTGGATGACACATATATTAGAGGGTGGTGAAAGGGATAAGTGAAGAGAGGGCAAAGTTGTCAACAGCCACAATTTTCTTTGCCAAAATAAGAAACGTAAAGTTAAACTTGGGATGGACGAAAAAGGAAAATGTAAAGTTAATTTTGGGATGGAGAGAGTAAATGTTTATGGGAAACGAAAGTTCTCTTCTTCATCTAAGATTTTTGTGGCTTCGTCATGCTTTGCCATCATCGGGCAATTTAGTTGACATTTTTGAGTGTCTACAGATGCATTTGTGAACGTTTTGTGCATGCTTGTGTTCTAACTTGAGCTATCAGGAGTCGACACTATTGTGTTCTTGTATAGGTATTTCTCATGTGTTGCAAAGGTATACGCTAAGAGTTTTGATTCTTAGTATTGTTACTATAAGTGAATACTCATGCGTTTTGGTTTTAACATGGCATCATTGGCACATACCATCATCAAAAAGGGGAAACTTATTGCCTTTTTGGTGTGTTAGTTGTTGTATGTGCGCAGGTACAAGGACACAGTTTAGGATGGTGTGAGAAGCCCTTGACTAGTAGAAGGTCAACTACAAAGTAGGATCGACCCAAAGTATTGTGAGAGTAGCATGAACTCAAAAAGTAAGTGTGTACGGGTTGTAAAGTGTATGCATTGGTAGGCCAGGGTGTTGCTTTGCTGTGGAACAAGGAGGTGACAGTGACTTTGCACTGAAAATAAGTCCATCATATTATGAGGTGCAAATGCATAATATTTACTATGCTTGGTGTTTCACCAGATTATATGGGTGGCTGGAATCTCGTCATCATATCCTTACATGTGAGTTGCTGCTAAAGTTGTACGAAGGGGATAGCAAACCTTGTCTGGTGGGAGGGACATAAATGAAGTTTTCTATGATAGTGAGATGGATGGGGGTGTACTACAGACCACAAGGTGTTGGATGAGTTCAAGGACACCGTGGTAGTTTGTGTTCTTTGTGATTTGGGCTATAAGGGGTAGAAATACACATGCTAGAACGGGAGAGAAGGAGACGATAGAATAGAAGAGTGGCTAGACTGATACTTAGCCATTACGGAGTGGAATGTCTGCTTTCCTTTGGGTGAGGTTTTTCATATGGAGGATCACCTTTCGCATCATCTTCCAATTCATTTGGAGCTTAATATGATGGGCCGGGCACCTAAAAAAAAAGAAAGGGAGAAGATTTAAGTTTGAAAACATGTAGGTCTTGGAGGAAGAGTGCGAGGAGGCGATTAGGGGTTCTTGGATTCCTATCATTGCTATGGGAGGTGGAGTGGCTTCATTGATGCCCTCAAGAATTTTCAGCTGGCATTGACCGATTGGAACAAGGCGACTTTTGGCCATGTCCGATAGAAAATTTAGACAATCACTAAGGAGGTGGATACAACCAGTGATGTGGAGGAGAGACGAAGGCTAATGCAAGAGATTAGAGACCTCAGGAGCAAGGAGGAGATCATGTGGTGGCAACGTTTGATAACAAATTTTTTGAAGTTTGGTGATGACAATACCAAATGGTTTCACGAGAAAGGCAACACGAGGAGGCAGGTAAACTTCATTAGTGGTCTTGAGGATGGAAATGGATTTCTCCAAGGTGGGGACGATGACATGGATTGTATAATCATTAATTACTTTTCATCAATCATCGCCGAGGGTGATTTGAGGGATCTAGAGAGGGTATTGACACAGTTGATAAGAAGGTGACGGCGACCTGAATGATTTTTTTTTATGCAAACCCTATTCAGAGGCCTAGATCAGTGAGACTTTACGACAAATTCACCCCGGGAAAGCTCGTAGCCCTGACGGTTGACTCCAAGGCCATAGGGTTAGTCCCTTGGTGCTGACGGTATCACACCTCCTTTTTTTCGATGATTCAGTTATCTTTTTCAAGGAAGACCTAGATCAAGCTGTTAAAGTAAAAGAGATCTTACAGAGCTATGAGGTGGCGTCGGGCATCAGATTTGTTGTGATAAGACAATGATTTCATTCAAGAAAGGTGTATGGGTCGGGAAATGAGAGGAGATTGTAGCGGAATCGGGAGTAAGGGAGATAGAAGGATTACATAATTATCTTGGATCACCTACTCAAATTAGGTGATCCAAGGAAAAGCCTTCTTGATATTACGGGGTAGAATTGCTATGAAGTTGCACGGGTGGATGACAAAATTTCTTTCATGGTTGGGTAAAGAGGCTATTAAAGGCATTGGCCCAAGCAATTCCTACTGATGCCATGAGTATCTTCAAACTTATGGTTAACTTTTGTAAGAGCATTCAAGCTCTCAATCAAAAGTTTTGGTGGGGTTACAAGGATAGGAAAATGAAGATACATTGGATCAATTGGAGGAAATTCTGCGCTCCAAAGGGTTGGTGAATTGGGTTCCTGGGACCTTCATGCATTCAATGATTTTCTCATAGCCAAGAAAGTTAGGCATGTAGTGGTGAATCCTAATTCCTTGTGTGCCCCAGTTCTGAAGAACAAGTATCACGCTTATGGTGACATATTGGAGGTGGAGTTAGGGTCTCGTTCTAGCTACATTTCGAAAAGTTTGATGGGAGCCCGACGGGCTAGAGATTTCAGCCACTTCAGAGGTAAACCTTCCAAGGTGCCAACAAATAAATGGCACAACATCGCTTCTGTGCGGTTGTGGGTCATCATGGCTGCATCCTAGGCCATGAGATATTCAGTTGGCGAGGTCGTGCCATGGCACTTCTTTACCTTTCCAAGCTTGACCTCATGGAAAATAAACTGATTGATAATCATGTCAATAAAGGGGGACTCCTTGCCATGGTGGTGTATTCCAACATTTTTTCCAGCCTATTCCCTCGGTCTTCTTTCATCGTTTTTTCGACACAAGAAATGACGAAGGTCAGCTGGAGTTCATCATTGTGAATCGTGTCTTTTGTGTTACAATTTTTTAAGAAGTCATGCACATCCACTTTAGTTTGATCTCTGTGTAGGATCGATGGCTGCTGAAGACTTCAGGCCGCTTCCATTTGGAGACATGACCATGTGCGAATCAACAGGCTTGGGCTGCAGCGCCCGCCCAATAGAGTGGGTAGAACTTTCACGGCTGGAATGGTGAATGGTCATGATGCCATTACTTCGGTCGTCCAGGATCTTTGTGGGGCATAACCAAATTTCTGAGGCCCATTGTTATTCCTGAGCAATGTAATTAGTTCAGGGCGCATTTCTCCTTGGCTCTCCTTGTAGACATTCTGAAAAGTTTGTTCCAACTCTACAAGGCATATGGTTTTCAAAGGGGTGCTGGAACTTGTCTTGTTTGGGGCGTTCTGGTGGGACATGATTCTATTGATTGAAGGTGGTGTTGTGATGTGTTTATCACTTTTCAGTCTCATAAAAATCGAAAGTCACAACCCACAGGCGGCCAAAAATGTTTCGGAGCTTCTGCATAGTGAGCCCTTGAAACTCAAAGGGGGGACCTTGCGGCGGACTAAGGAGTTGGAGAGGTGAGAAATAGATTTGGTTTTTAAATTGAAATCCTGCATAAGAGAAAGCAAGCGTATACTGTCCCCATGGTTGGTCCGAGGAATTGCCCTTCAAAACTAAAGTCAGTACTTGGTTACTGAAAGCGGGGTGACAATCCATAATAAAAATGCAAGAAGATACTATTTTCCCCGAGATTAACATGATACTGTCTTGCTTAAGGAGTGAAGAAGTGAGCGTACTTTTTCTAGAAGAACCAAGGGTCCTTTATATCACACCCTTGGGAGTCGTGTGGCGTATGAGGGTTTGACACGTCAAGCTAGTAGGCATAGGTAGCAGAGACTAGTCTGGTGGTCTCCAAATGTCAGAGGCCTAAGCTAGCTAGATCAGTAGGCTCATGACAACCTACCAGACTCCTTGGGACAAAAATATTCGAGGTAAAGGCTGGGTTTACAATAATCTCAACTTCATTAGTCTTTGGTCCGAGGCTGTATATGTGATCTCAGAACTGGTGTAATGGTAGGTAACCCTGCATTTGATGCCCGTCCATTACCACTGTCATTATCACTTTAATTCTACACGGTCCACCAACATAATTTGGATGAAAAGGTCCCACAAACTTAAACACTTCATAGCAAGATCACAACTTAAAGCATCTGTGGTCCACCAACCTTTAAAATTTGAATTTATAGCCACAACAGAGCTTACCTCTACGAAAATGCTTACTTTTTCATGTTTTACATGCTTATATACAAAAATGGTCAACCCTTTCGCAAAATGACTACATATGTCATTTGCACATACTCATGCCCCATGTTTAAGTTGTTGTGGGTGATGAAGAAAAATGCTTAATGTGTTTCAGCTCAAATAGGGTTGCAAGAGGTATTTTGATGTGGGTAAAGGATGCAACTGAAGGGATAAATGAAGGGTGCCAAATGAATGCCTCATATCCCTAATACAATGCATAAGCTATGCACTCCTTGATGGTTGTATATGTCAAACAAGCCCCTAGTTATTTTTTTTTTGGTCAAATTGGGCCTTGAAGGACAAGGGGCCCATGGGTTTGCACCCTTGTCCAAGCATGGATCTTGATTTTTCTTATCCTTTTATTTTCGAGGTCCATTGATTGATGTCCAATTTGCGAGGTCCTTTTAATGTTAGCAAGTTTTAGAACCTATGGAGATGGTGCAAGCAAAAGAATAGATGAAAATCAAATTCTCAGTTTTATTGGTTGAGGAAAATGATTGAGTACAAAAAAAGGACTCAATATGTTAGATTAAGACTTGAACTAACAGGGTATGAAAGGGAGTGGAGCAATTCTCTTACTCAAACATGGACTCCTAAGCTCGATGCTGTAAGTATGGGCAATGCTTCACGATGCTTGCTTGATGGGCTTCTTGCGTTGAAGCTTTTCTTTGATGTTATGTTGTAAGCACCTCATGGCTCAACATCGAGCGTTTCGTAGATGTCGCCCTCATATGTATCAAAAATAGAGGGTCTCATGTTGCTATCATATTCGATGTGATCTACCTTGGATGCTTTAGTGTAGCTTCGGAAGTAGTCCTCTAATCACCTACTAGCATCATACAGTTGGCTAAAGCGACTGAAAGTCTTCATGGACAAGTATCTTTCATATTATGGAGTGAAATGCAAAGTATGATGCGGAGTTGCTCTTTTTCCAAAGGCTAGTTTGTCATTTGTGAGTCCTTGGCTCTCCAATCGGTGATGAGTTCTTTGACATATTCTCTATCCTTTTCAGCGTTGTGCTCAAGACCGCTGATGGCCACTTCATCTTCATTGTTGTAGCAATATTGTTCAACGAACTCACTTCAAACCTTGTCTGAAGTTGCCTTGAATTTTGATTTGACACAACTATACCACTTATCGGCATTTTTACCAAGAGTGTTAGGAATATGTGGTTGAGGAGATCCGAGTTGACGCCTTGTAGATGTTGGATTTCCACTTTTGAGATGTGGCTGGCGAGGTCCCCCTTTCCTTCATACATGGGCAACTCGTGCATGACAAAGTTAGCGGGTACCTTCCCATTGATGTCGGAAATTGGGATGGGCCTTGAGACAATTTGTCCATTGGTCTCATCCGTGTTTTTCAAGAGAGTATCTATCCTTTGGATTTTCTCTCAATGAATGGGGATTCTTTCTACTTTTATCTAGTTGACTTCGGTTTGAAGTTCGTCAAGTATCTTGACCTTCTGTTGGACGGTGCTCATAAGCTCGTCCATGGTGTCATGGGTCTATCTTTCTTGGGAGGTGGTGATGTAGATTTCTTGCATAGAAGACCCTAATTAAGTGACATTTCCCAATGTCTTCCTATCGTGAGAGGATATAGAACCTATGAGAGGATTAAACAGAGGCTTGATTCAAAAATGGCAAGGAGATTCTTAAGTAAAAATTCCATAAGAAGTGCGAAGGTGAAGTTTCCGCTAATAAAGTTTGACTATTTTGGAAAGAGACGCTATTATGAGGGTAATAAGGGATTGTTTCCCAAAATAGGGGTCACTTGACCTAGGTAAAAGAGGATGCGCCTTTCGCTATGGACTATAGCATGTGGGGACATTGACTCCTTTTGTATTTAGGGGAGACTTTCTCAACCTGGACAATGTCGAGTGATGATGGGGGATAGGAGATGGTTCCCTTATCACATCAAGTTGGCAACAAACAAGGAAATTTCCCTTCTTGCCATGGACAATAACAAGAGTTTTGGAGAACGGCATGAGAGTAGGGGACGTGTGATGGAATGTTCCAACTTGTCATGAACATTAACAAGCTTGAGGAGAACGGCACATAGTTTTGTGATCTCCTATAGCAACCAATGTACACGACATTAGGGGTAAGGGTCGAATGGCCAATTGGTATGGGGTAGAGTTTCTACCATATACTAATCTCTTTTGGTTCGAACATTTTAGCATTAATTGGTTCAAGAACATCGATGCACATAGGATATGTCACGTAGCACTCGGATGGATGCAACGCATACTCTGTAGAACTTGGTTAGCCTTAAAGATTTTGGTTTCAAAGGTTCCTAAGCCAAGACATCACATCACTCCAATCATAAATGGAGGAAACGTCGCGAATGCCTCATCTTCCTATCGAATGGATACGAAAGTGTAACTCGAGTTGGATAGTGCACATGTTCCGGGTCATATGTTTGATTGGGTAGCCGCCAATAGTTGCATTCACATATATCGTGAGGGTTAATAGAGAGATGTCTTTATGAGTGAATCACTGAACGGTTTTGATCTATCTCGATGCACATGAACATGAAACAATAAACAATGGAAGAACTTTGAACAACAATAATATTAATTTCACCATTTATGCATTTTATGTTTTACCCTCTTACGTATAATACTTAGCAGAGTTGCCACTATAGGATCTGCGATCCGTCTGCATTTCCCCATTCTTAGAGGGCTAAGGGTACAAGTATCTCCCACGAACGCGCATGTGGGGGCATTGACAAGTGGTGTCGGGCATTTTCCTCAATTTTACTATTTTTGAAAACTTGTTTTACGTTTTTGTAAAGATGAGGATTATACTCAAGGTGTTGGAGTCACTGCTTAATTTTATTAAAATAAGAAACATGTTTTGAGAAGAAGTTTTGAAAACCACAATAATAAACTATTTGGACTTTTTTACCGAAAGGGACATCGAGTAAATGGACAAGTCAAAATAAGTAAACTTGGTTTGTAGTGACTCTAT
Source organism: Kewa caespitosa (assembly GCA_900322205.1). Classification (NCBI taxonomy): domain Eukaryota; kingdom Viridiplantae; phylum Streptophyta; class Magnoliopsida; order Caryophyllales; family Kewaceae; genus Kewa; species Kewa caespitosa. The sequence goes on along the minus strand of ONZA01015047.1, from coordinate 38,003 downwards.
ACACCTTAGAGACTAAAACCTAGCAGACTTTTCATGTCCAATGACATGAGATCTGGCTTCAGGGGTAAGGTAGAGAAGTGACAATGATGTGCATCCTCGAAATACCTTCCACTACTAAAGCTTAACGATCATCAATATAATTTACGTTCTCATGCATCAAAATGCTTATTAATGTAATGTTAGAACTAAGCTAGGTGAGTTTCTACACACATATGCATATAATAAACTCGGAACAATTAAACAATATGGCCGAATCATATTTAACATATTTTTCATGCTTTTTTGCAATTATTCGAACATAAAGAAAAAAGAAAAAAAATAAAAATCCAAAATAAATAAAAGAAAATGCGAATAAATATTTTGAACAATTAAAAATTTAAGGCCAAACATTTGCTTATTATAATCTTCATGCATATGTTGCCATTGGGCCTTATGCTCTTAATTTGAATCCTTAATCATCCAAATTGGATATTACCAGGTGAACGATTTATTCATGAACCCGCAGGTTTATAGAATGCAATTGTTTGGCCATGCAATGGTTGTGAAGTGGATATGACATGTTAATGCAAAATGAAAGTGCTCTTCTTCATCCAAGATTCTTGTGTATTTTTTTTCTATTTGTCATCATCGGGCATTTTAGTAGATATTTTAGAGTGTCTTCACTCTAGCAATCCTAGAGTACACGCAAACATGGAGTTTGTCCTCAATTCCACCCGGAAAAACTTCTAATTTCCTCCATCATATCCCCAAAATCACCCCTTAGTGAGGGACAAACTAAACGGAATCACGTCGAGGTACCACTCTGAAATAGAATATGAGGTTGCTCTCAACTTATGTACACTATTACAAGGATCAATATAGAATTTGGCATCGATGCACCTTCAACATAATTTAGCAAAAAAATAGGGGCATTGTACAAGTGCTATTTTGATATTTCTCACTGTCGTTATCAATTCTATTTTGGATTCATTTCTTAGAGGCACTAAGATTCAAGTCTTTCAGTCTAGGCCGCTAAATCCTATTTCTTTTCATTTTTTTTCTATCAGTCGAAAGAGTTCTTGTACACTTCTTAGTGTTCCACTGCGTAGTTACACCTTCGTATTTAGTCTTCTTAATCGCCAAATGGCCAAATTTCTGCAACCTTTTGAATACTAAGTCTAATAAATATAAATTATTACTATAAAAAAAAAGGTTAAAAAGCATCGAATATGTAGTAAAACGCATAAAAATGCATTTTTCAAATTGCAGCCATACTTTGCATATCCACTACTACCGTCAGCAGGTCTCTTAGGCAATACAAAATCCTCGAACTACGGAAGCAACTTGGATCATAGCAAGAACATGGCTCCTTGTGAATCATAGCCCTAGAAGTAATTGGGCTTCTAGCCAAGAAGTCGTGTCCACTCTTGACTACCGACCGTTAGCTCACGCTCGCCCAATTTTTTGAGTATCTAGTCATGACATTTTTGAAGGAAAAATGAACTTGACAAAACCTTGGGCGTTCCAAGATCTTTTTAAAAATCCAATCTTCTTTTCCCTTGCTAAAACTTAGGGGCTTCCCCGTGATTTTCAAAATTCATTTATCTCAAATGGGGGATTCCCCTAGATTTTGTTTTTTTTAAAAATCTTATAAACCTGGGGCTTCACTGTAACATCATATCATTCTACTGAATTCTTCTTTTCCAAATACTCACGCGATGCAGCCTACTTTCCCAAAAGTCGATTAAACACTTATAGGAGGCCCGCACCCGAACATTTCAAACCGGGGGCTTCCCCTTGATTAGGAACATCATCTAAATTTACTAAGTATTTCACACGCGAGACAACCTTCTCTCCCACAAGTCTATTTAATCGCTTATGGGAGGCCTACACGTGTACATTTTATAGTGGGGGCTATCTCGGTGCTTTCAAAATGTGGGA
>ONZA01015047.1:0-15969 GCA_900322205.1 Kewa caespitosa | reverse complement strand
CATCAAATATCACATTACCTAAATTCTTGTGCAAAATACAAACAAGAATGAGATTTACAAACGGAGGGAGTATATATAAGCATGTAAGAAAAAAAGAAAGGGGCATTAAGACTCATTTGGAGAAGCAAAGGACTTCCCGAGAAGTCACCATCCTCTTCGTGCACCAAGCGATCCAAGCAAGCGAGTATTTCCCCCACGACAAGGGCCATGGGACTACACCCTTCCTCCATCATCTTGACGGCATGTAGAAGAGCAGCACGTGCCATCTTACCACTTTCCATGAAAAGGAAGCGGCATTGGAGGCATAAGACAAACGCCCTTTGTCAGAATGTCCTCGCTCTACTATAATCTCCAAGGGAGGAGGAGAGAAGTGCTCGATCACCTAGAGCAAATTGAAGTGATCCCCGTCAAGAATATCCCTAGCTTACTCGTGGTCAAGGCCGAGATAATCCTCATACAAGGATTCAAAGTTGGCGCTCAACATGGGAAGCGCCATGTTGATGCCCGGGGAAATGCCTAGAATCGCGGAGAACTCCTTTACCAAAAGACCCAATTCCTTGGTCCCTCTAAGGCGGAAGATGTGAAGGTCAGGCATCCATAACTTGATGGACGCCTTAGGAGAACCTAAGGAAGCTTCACTTGTTTGAGGGTGAAGAAGATAGAGGTTGTTGATGCTTAAACGTTGACGTTCCTCCATGAACATGGAGTTCATCAAACTATCAAAGGATTTTTCAAAGATATTGGCCATAAGTTCAGGATGATTTTGAGCTTAAAAGATCTAAGAAATGGAGAAGTTTTAGAAATTCGTGGTTCATTTGCAGTATTCTGCCATGCAAAGCCACCATTTTATAGCTCCAGATGCAGAAACGCTCGCAAAAAGGAACACGAAGCATCAGGCCTGGAACTCAACCAGTGAATACAATCATATTCGATGGGTTGCCTGGCGATATTGGGCATAATCGCTGGGTTTCCAATGATTCCCTTTATATTCACTGGACTGGGAGACGCTTTTTGTCATATTCGCTAGCCGTCGAACGTCACATTTAAGTGATCATTTATTCACCTTGAGTGAATTCAGTTTAGGACTTAATTCTTCCATTTTGGATTTAATTTCTTTGCCCCTCATGTAAATGCATTCTCATTTTTATTAAATTTTGTTAATTTAAATAATTTTGTGCATAAGCATGTCCATGAGAATCTTTTTGTTACATTTTGTACATAAATTCGTATCTTCTTATTTTAATTCTATTCATTTTTATTATTTATTTGTATGTATGTGTAAATTATTATTCTTTTTCATGTACATATGTGTGCATGACAAACAATTTTAAGAAGATAAAATTTCATTTAATAAAAAAAAATTTTACAAAAAAAAAAGGAAAAAAAAGAGAGAGTTCAAGAGACCCTAAGGAATTCGTTATCTACATGGAACGGCCTGCTAACCATGGCCACCGGGCGCCGACCCAGCATGCGTCTTGCGGGATGGCCCCGTCTGCGTCTGACCCTGCTCCATATCCAAGATGGCATTCGGGTCCGCCACCTGTTGGCTGGTTGGAATCATAGGCGATTCCACATCGTTCCCACCCATAGAGTCTCGATCCCTCGCCTGCTCCTGTGCCCGAGGCTGCCGGCGAGAACCGCTCCCATGACCCTCGACCATATGGGCCGAATAGTTTGAACCCTGAGCCTGAGAGGCACGATCACCTCTATGCTGAGCCGGCCCGCCTAAGGCCTCGGTGCCCTCACCGGTGGCACCTGTTGAGGCTGGACGACCCCCTGCATGGATGAACCGGTAAAGATCAGCCACAAGAGAGCATAACGTTGTCAAAATGTAAAAAAGGAAGAGCACACGAATATACCTCTCTCGCTTGAGTACGAGAAGCGCAACTCAATGTGAAGAGCCGCCGGATGTGCTTCTTCATGGCAGAGACGGCCTTCGGGGTCGACTTGGTCTCCTCCGGGTTCATCTGCAGGGTCAAATGAAAGACAATCGTTAGTGAAATATAAAAAAGCAAAGTTGGCATGCATACCCCGCGGTTCCCCTTAGGAAGGGGAAGGTACTCACACTAGTCATCCCGTATGTCCGGGACATCTAGTGTGACACGAGTTCCCGACTCGTCCTCATGGATGAATAGACAAAGTGGAATGCGCACTCCGCCCTGAAATAAAAAAGAAACTCCATCAGAGTTCATAAAACACAAAAAAAAAAAAAATCAAAAGCAAGGAGGCATAGCAGAAGGCTTACCTTAGCGAAAAGAAGAGTAGCCGGTATCAAACGCTCATTGCAGAACGCCTAGTAAGCGAGGGTCGGGTTGTCATCACCCAGCTACTAGATGAACTACAAGAACTCAGCACCTCGTGTAGCCAACCCCGAACTCCCTCACAAAAAGGTAGTCAGTGTAGAAGACAGAGTCAGGAGGGTCCTGAGGGACCTCAAACCTCCCAATGGTCCACCGAGTCACTCGCTCGCCAAGAAACCGCACGTGACCAAAGGGGCACTCGAACAGAATCCTCTTCAGATTGTACTCCTGAATCGCATGACGTACATCAGTAGGGACACAAGTCACTTCTTACCAAGGGGTGTACGAGACTTGGAAAGCAGCAAAAGAAAATGTTAGATCAAATATAAAGTGCATAATACACAAATCAAAAAGCAAAGTACATGCAATCCTTGTATAGCTGAAGAGCGGGGAACTCGTTCAACATCCATCGTTGCTTCGGAAGAGAAAGCTCTCTGGGCACAACACGATAGAACGACGACCAATGAGCTAAGATTAGAAAAGCTCGGGGCTCGTCGCATCGGGGCCCGAAGACCGGAAAGTGCTCATAGAACCATATCTGCAAATAAGAAGAAAGTAGTGACTCAAAATATGTACAAAATATGTAAAGCATATGAACGCTACAAGAGGCATTACCTCGATCACCTTCCAAAAGCCGCCAAGAAGGATGTCATTGTTCTTCATTTGATGGCATCCCTAATTTAAGTAGCTCATCAGGGTCGCATATCCGGATTCGCCGACAGTTATAACCACTGGTCCTCCCTAAATCCTCGAGGGCCGGGAGGTAGGAAATGTAGAGAAGGCTACCCTTTTCCGCAAAGAGGGTGGTAGTCAAGAGATAGGCGACAATGACCTGTGCTATGTGATCCAAGGTCATATCATCGAGATGGTCTGTAAGAACATCTGTGTAGATCGAGTAAGTGATGGCTCCGTCATTAAGGCTCATAAGTCAAACGAAGTCCAGCCCAAACATGTCTGTCAGTCTCTCCCACTCATGGTAGAGAGAACCGTCCAGAGGTAGAGGCTTGCCTACGAAGCCTACACCACTAATCAGCCCAAACTCCAACGGCGTGATCGTCATCTTGCCCATTGAGAGGTGGAAAGTGCCGGTTCTATCCCACATTGCTCGACAAGAGCTGGTACAACCGTGCAACTCACATACTCACATTTGCGAAGTGAACTAAACAGATGGCGAAACCCGGTCTCCTCAAAAAGGACGATGAAGAGAGAACGGTAAGTGGAAATAACCTTGCCTATACCACCGTAACCTCTCAAGTGCACCCACTCCTATGAGAAGAATACGTACACAATATAATCAATGAAAAATGTCTCAAGAAAAAAACATTGGCAATACGCAAGTACACCTATGCATACAAACAATGAGTATTTTGGCATTTTACCAAACGAAATGAAACATACATAACATGAAATATGTTCTAAAGCAACAAAACAAGAGCCAACGTGTTCATTTCGATGGTTTATGGCAAGATGAGTATCATACGAAGCATAACAAGTGCATTTTCTAGTAAGAAATCGAGGAAAACTCTAAGGGGCATTTCGTCAAACACTTGGCATGCGTGACTCAAAAACACATGAATTCAGGAAATTCATACATAGCAACACCCATTCATTATCCACCTACATCCATACATCACATACATACCCCAAATTGCATCCCAAATCTATCACACATACACATACACGTCAAAACACCACCAAAATACATGAATTTTTGAAAATCCAAAGCGTAAAGCTTCGGAACTTACCACTTTTTTCCTCGCACGGTAAGACAAGTGATCATCGGAGTTAAGCAAGAACAGCGAAGGGTTCCATACTTGCTCATGTTGCCATTCGCGCCATACAAACCAGTCCCCGGCTTGGAGCTCCTCTACGACCTTCTTCCGCTTGTACGACGGGGCACCCACGGGCCTTCCTTGAAATACATGGTGAATCGGCCCCACCTAGCCCTCCTCCTCGTCATCCCCGCCATCAATGGGGCCTATGACCATCATGGTCACAAAGAATGAGAAGAAATCAAACCATTTCTTCAAACCCATTCTGTCAATGAGCTATCACACAATCGAGGTAATTTCTCGAGAATGAAGAGAGAGAAGTAGTGGATTCGAGCATGGAATCAAAGAAGATAAGCTTTAGATAAGTGGGCAAGGAAATTTGAGCGAAAACAATAGAGATTCGAGAGAAAAATTGAAGGAAAATGGAAAGGCTGAGTTACGAAATGAGCCCGGGAGGCATTCTGCCTCCCAGCTTAAATCGCGGACCAGTGAATTTTACCAATTTTGTTGGGCGCCCAGCGAAATTGCCCATATTCGCTGGGCCTCTAGCGAATTAAGGCATATTCGACGGGCCCCTCTCTAGCGCCATTAAAAATTTTCCTTTTAGGCACCCACCTATTCGTTATATATAATTCAAAATACTCGACCGTTTGATTAAACGCGGGTATTCGAGCGCGGGATTGTTAAAATCTATACAGTTCGAATAAAAATCTGACTTAGACGATAGGTTCCAAAATCTTAATTTTAACTTTTTGGCTCAATCAGTCAATAAGTGATAAAAATTTTTATCCAGACGGTCAATAAAATATCCGAAATTAAGTCGGGTAGTCAATAAGGGCCCAAATTCATATTTTTGCTGACTCGGGTAGTAAATAAATACCCATATATCTTTCAAATCCATTTTTCAACCCCAGGATGTCGATGAACTCCTTCAAATATAGTTTTTGACCCCAGCATGTCTATAAACTCCTTCAAATCTAATTTTCGACCACAGGATGTCAATAAACTCCTTCAAATCAATTTTCCGACCCTAGAATGTCGATAAACTCCTCCGAACACATTCTCGACCCCAAGATGTCGATAAACCCTTCTTTCACTTTATTTTGACCAAGGACATCATTAAAAGTCGGTGCCATCCTTTACGAAGGATAGGGGCCTAACCCCTGAACATACATATTCAGCTACCCTCTTGGTAAGCTAAGTGCACTCTACACTTGCAAAAAAAGACATACTTTGACCTTCGCAGCTCGGCGCCTCGGCCTAAGTGGGGGCTTCTGTTGACACCAAAATAATTTTCCCCAAATGACCCTATGATGATAAATAGTCTACGGTATCGCTCATGAACATTTCTAAAATGCGAAAAAATAAAAACTCGAAAGAATCCAAAGTCAAAGGGCAAAATGGTTGTTCCACCTCACCCTTGAAGATCCTAGATGTTTATCAAGGATTCGACACATGAGAGAAATCAAGAGTCAACAATTACAAGAATAATTGCTGCCCACCCAGCGATTACAGGCAAAATCGTTAGGCTCCCAGCGATTAGCATCATATTCGCTGGGCCATGCAGCTAATTTCTCTCATATCGCTGTCTGTTGAGCTTCCCGTGACCGTTTCAACCTTGGTGCATGGTTCAGCTTCCAGCGAATACCAACATATTCGCAGGGTGCTGATTGATTATAGGCAAAATTGCCCTGTGCCCCAGCGAATTAATTTACATTCATTGGGCCAAGGTGCATTATTAAATTTTTCACTCATATATAAACTCATGCATTAACCATACGACATATAACAAGATTCACAACCTAAACCTCTACAAAAATACTCCCAGTAACAAGAAGCATTATTCCCTCAAGCTTAGGCATTTTTGTGATTATTTTTCATAAAATTTCCTAAGCACCAAAAAACACAAAAAACCTCTTTATACATAAAACCGTCCCACAAAATTTTGCGTAAAACAAATTTCGATGAGCATCCCGACCAAAGATAGACTCCCGAGGGTCCTTCCCTCCTAAGGCTTTCCTTAGGAGGGAAGTTGTGATTTTTGTGCATTTTTATCCCTTTTATTTTCTATTTATTTCTATTTGTGTTCCAAAATTGAAGAAAATGATAATTCAATGTTATTTTCTTTAATTTTAGACATGTATTTTATTTTTATTTTTCTATCATGCACATATGATTTTCTCCACTTTTAGGTCATGAATTTGGTGTGATAACAATTTAATGTTATTTTTCCTAAATAAAATGACTTTATTTGCATTTTATGTATATTAATGTGTTTATATTTTATTTATTATTTAATTTTATTGTTTTGATCTTCAACATTTTAGGTAAGTTGTACATGCTGTCCCATTTATTTTTTTATTATTATTTTCGGCCTTTATTTATTTTTTATTTCATTTTCTTTGATCTTTTTGGCATTTTCTTTTCTTTTTCTTTCTTTTTTGCATTTTATTAATTTTTTTTATCATTTTTATTCTTTATTTTTACAAATTCATATGATTCCTGAAAGTAGTAATTCAATATTACTTTTTAGAATTAAAACACTTATATTTGTTTATTATTATTTACTATTTTATATATTTATTTAGTTGCCCAAGGTAGCGTTTTAATCCCATGGACATATTTGGTTGATTATGGAAAAATGAATAATGCACCCTAAGAAGTGACTACCTAAATGAAATTAATGATAAAACAACTTATAAAACATTTAGGATTAATTCACTTGTGGAACCAAATCGAATTTACGAAAGTTCTAATTCGCATGTAGTGGTCGTTTGTAAAAACGGGCAAATTGGATGCATTTCACATCTAATTTATACCATTGCCCCAGAATCTAAACTTTGGTTAAAATACTAAAGGAGTCAAAAGACGGTTTCCTTATTTTCCTAAAATACGGTGGCGACTCCAAGAACCCAATTTGTGCCATTTCGCACATTACAAAAAATGATAAAACTTTACCCCCGTACACGCACCTTATTTCTTGGGGAGTACGCGCGCCTTGTTTCAACCTCCGCCTCCCCCCATATAGAAGCGGGAGGGCCATGGCTCCTAGAGGTACGCATAAAAAGTCAAAATAATGAACTTTTTCAAGTTTTTAATATTCCAGGATCGCTCCGACTTCCTTCCAACCATATCCTCCAGTCAGTAGGTGCCAGATCGTACTACCTCAGCCATCTTATAGGGTCCGTCTCAGTTCGTTGAGAATTTTCCGTCATCATTTTGCTTTCGTGTGGACTCAGTTTTCCGATTCAAGAAGTCATCCACTATAAAGTTCTTCACTTTTACCCTAAGGTTTTAAGTGCTTGCCGTTCGCTGCTTGTAAACCTCCATGTGAAGTAGGGCATCACCTCGCACATTAGGGAGTAGGTCGAGGTTACGCCCTGACTTCTGTTGACTTTCAGTTTCGTTAAATTCTTCAACTCAAGGAATTTCCAGAGTGAGCTAGATGGGTAACACCGCTTCGCTACATTACACAAGCAAGAACGGGCTTTCACCGGTCGCTATCTTGACCGCTGTCCTCATGGTCTAGAGTACTTCAAACAATTTATTGACCAACAAACCCTTGAATATCCAGCTTCTTCTTGAGTCTGTTGATAAATATTTATTCCTGGATTCGACGTGACCGTTAAACTGAGGTCGTGCGACAGCTGTGAAGCGGCTTTGCACACCGAGCCAAGAGAGCCAATATGTGAGATTAGGTGAGTCATCTGAGCTACTTGCCCTTGGCCTTGTGAGGTAGAGGTCTTATTCTTATCTTTCAGGAAGTTGTTAATCTTCCCTTCCTTGGCTAGTTTTGCAAGGTTGCGCCCCAGCTCACGACAATATCTGGTGGAGCGACCATTCTCCCAATGGTAGTGGCAAAGATAGTACCAGCAAGTATCAGCGTCTTTCATCGGGGTCACCTTTGGCATGAGATTTTGGTCCATCTTGGCATATATCACTTCTTGATTATAGTAGAGAATCCGGTCAACTTTTGGGCTCTCAGGTGCTTTGTCAGCGGGCTTGCCTCGGCTATCCCTTCCACCACTTCGTCCTCCACTGCCATCCCAATTGTTTTTGAATTGAGGCTTTTCCACGTTGAGGGTCTCTGCCCTTCTCTTGTCTCGCTTCTTATAGCGAGGTGGATTCCCTATGCTGTAGGAGGAACTTCTTTCACTACCACAAATGAGGTTGCTGTTGGACAGTTCCCATGAGGCGCTAATCTCCATCGTCACATTGTGAGCTTCATTGAACAACATGTTTGGGTTGGATTTCTTTCACCAGCTCGATTTTGATCTTAGTGCCATCCAAGAGACCATTAATGAACACGTAGCAGGCAATCATCTAGCATAAATTTTCAATCTCCAGGCACTGGTCTGCGAATCGATGGACATACTTCTTTGCATGCTCAACACGCCCTACTCTTACTTTGAGCAAGTCCTCGACCATTTTTCCCTCCCGCTCATTGGCAGCTAAGTGACTGGTTAAAAGGTCAGCCAACTTCTTAAAGCTGAATGCTACCTCGTGCCAATGAGTTCAGCTACTTCAAAGCCAAACCCTCCAGTGTTCCCATAAACAATTGGCATAAGACTTCCTCAATTAAGTTATGCGTCATCATGGCTGCGTCATAAGCCATGAGGTGCTCTGTGGCCAAAGTGGTGCTAGTATATTTCTTGATTTTCCCCAGCTTCACCTATTGAGGAATTGGTTGATTCAAAATCATGTCAATGAAGGTCATCCTGAACTATACACTTGTGGTGGTCTACACCGACAATTTTCCCTGCCAAGATGGAAAGTAAGGATTGAAGCCTATGCAACCGAGTGTCCTCATCTTTCTTGTGTAAAAAGTGATGGATATCAATGGGAAGTTCCTCAGAGTGGTTTGGGTCACTTCGGTGATGATTGGTCAGGAAGTTACGCATGTCTAACTATGCCCGCTCCGTGTTGTGAGAGTGATGTCTCCAGGAAGTTTCAGGTAGCTTCCCCTTGGAGTCATGAATAACATTGAATTCTGCTAGCTTTATCGCGGACCCCCTCCAGCAGAGCGAGTGAAACTCTCGCGGCTCGAGATGGTGAATGGCCATTAATCCATTACCACTGTGGTTGGCGATGGGGCCGGAATGTTACCGGATTTTAAGGATCCAGTATTTTCAGCAACGCCTTTAGTTCAGCGTGCATTTCCTCTTGGACTTGCTTCCGAACCCGTTGAAGGGTTTATTCCAGTTCGGCCACTCCAATGGTATTACGTGGAGTGATGGTGCTTGACTTCGCTTGGTCCTTCCTTTATGACATTGTTCTCTTGACAGTTAGTGGTGTTGGAATCTACTTATCACTTCTCAATCTCATGCAAATCAAAAGTCACTCCCCACAGACGGCGCCAAATGCTGCGAGGGTTTTTTTGGAGTGGGCCCTTGAAAAGTTAAAGGGGGAGCTTCGCATGAGCTAAGGTCTCCTAAGAATTGAGGGTTGACTCATTCATGTCCCTTCGCTGAGCCTATAAAAATGAGCAAACGTGAACTGCCCAAGGCGAGGTCCGGGGATCTATCCTCCGATGCTATAGTCAGTACGAGATTACTAAGTATGAAGTGACAGGCCGGAGTGGGAATGCAAGGGGATGCTATTTGCCCCGAGGTGAATAGAATAGTGCCTTGCAGAGAGAGTGAGATAGTGTATGCATACATTTCCAAGAAGACCAAGGGTCTTTTATATAGGCTTCTTAGGAATCGTGTGACCAATCACAAGGTGCCACCTTTGCCGTAATAGGGATCCTGGGCTTTTAGGCTTCATGGGCCATGGACTTGTCATTGACCAGACCCGCCAGTTTTCCGCTGACTCTGAAAGGTCTTTGCATCACCTGCAAAGAATCTATCGCAAGGTGAATGTTCAATGTGGTGACATGATTCACCACTCACGACAAAGGGCGAGGTGGCACCATTGGAGTGGTGACCTCACCAGATGTTTTAGGCATAACAGAATATTGTTTACATTTCATATGTGAAAAGCCTTATATTTTGATGCTTGTGATCAATGAACTTCATGCTAGATTTCATGTTGTGATTAGCTGTTGTAGCTAACGAGCTTATTGTATAGTTTTTCATGTGAGGTGTTCAGATGACTTGAAAATGCACTAAGTAATGTGGTTAGTTTTTGGCTTTTGGGTTTCTTGCTTTTAGTATGCACAAAGTTTTGGTTTTTTGGCAATTTATTGAGTTATGCTTTGTTTTGCTCTTGAAATGGGTAACATATGGATCTAGGTTCGTTGAGTTGTGGGATAGGATTGACTGATGCAATTCATGATTGCGTTTAGAGTTTTGGCATCAGTCTTTTCTTTGAGGCGTTGAGGGGCACGGTGTCAACAAACTGGGTGGTGGCAAATGGCATCTTGTGGTTGTTCTGGGACTCCACTAACACTTTACACTCGCCGATTTGGGCAGATGATGGTGACACCTCTGGACTTCTTTATGTGAGTTGGGTTGTGAGTTGGAGGTAGGAGGATTAATTGTTATTCTACCTTTCATGCCAACACGACGTTGAATACGAGGATGTTTTAGAGCGCTTATGGTGAGGTTTTGTGATCATCGCCTTTGATTTATTACCATGACATCCTGGACTTCCTTTACTTTGCTGCTAACTTGTGAATATCACCTTGGATTTGGGGGTGAGTATGTTTCATTTGGTCGGTCTTTTGGCGTCCACTTATACCGCAACAGGGAACGTGATACCTCTTGACTACTATTGGTGCCCAAAAGACGTTGACCAGGTGACTCCATTTAACTGGGATCATTTACTTACGTCCTTTCTTAGGTAATGGAGGTGCTATTCTCTGGGGAGACTCACTAAGAGGAGCTCTATTGTTGGCTTCTCAGCTTTGTGAAGTGTAGTGGAGGCACGCTTCCTATTTTGGATATACCACCCTTTCTTTTTCAATCATTTCTTGTGTTACTTATGTGCTAACTTTTTTCTTGTGCAAATCTGGGCTGACTCTTACTTTCCTACTTTGGCTCTTGAGCACTCATCTTCGTTGTCCTTTCTACCACTGATAAGTGGGTGAAGAACAAACGAGGTACTGACGGTGTACTTTATCTTGATTGCTTTAAGCACCGGATGAGTGAGGTGTCTTCCCAGGTAGATTTTATTTTAAGTGATGTGCTTAAAAAGTATTTAATTCCTTCGTCTTGAGATAACTATTGTTTGCTTCTCTTCAGATTGAGTGGCGACCTTGAAGTACGCTGGGCAAAGTTGAGAATGCAGCTGAGACCATGGCGCTGACTAGGAGACAAGTGTTGTTCGATGGTTTGTTTGGATGAGTGTGGTACCTTGGGGGAGCGAGTACCACCACCACAATGCTACTTTGAGAAATGCCTCTTGACACTTCAGCCTTGATGTATAGGCCGGATAACCTAGATATCATGGAGCGGACTCCTTTCTTGGACCGGTACTAATGCGATCTCTTTCTAGATTTTGAGCATCGAGATTACTGAGAGTTGATGAGCATGATCCAGGCTTCACAAGTTTTCCTTTTGAGGTATGTACGTTGTCAGTCTTGATTGTTGTGGCTATTGCAGTCTGGGTTACTCATCTTTTGTCATATGATTTGTTCTGGGAGCAGGTCCCGACACTACTTCCTACCTAGTACCTTAAACTGATGTTGATGGCATCGAGCAAATGAAGGAGGTGCCTCCTGTCGAGGATGATGAGATGCGTCATATACCTTCCAACTACCGAGGGGTGAGTCCCTTGACTTCTTATCTTATGCTTTGATTGTTATGTTAATACTTTGATAAATTATAAAATTAATTAATTTGATAATAATATTTGTTAAAAGCAACCTACACGGATAGAAAGACTCAAATCCTAGTGCCTCAATGGAATGACCCAAGTCAAAAAATTCTAAGAGTTGTTGGAGAACATCATGTGACTAAAATCCATGCTTGGAAGTATCCAAATAAGAGCCGGATTTGTGGATAAAGACTTAAATAGGCTATCAGCTAATAAAAATAACATGGTGGGTTGATCGACGTGCATGGATTGTCAATCAACATGCCCAAACTGTTGATTGACAGCCACGTGGGAGCCGATTCACGTGCAAGCCTGTTGTGAACTTGGAATCTGATGTCTTCGTACAATTTCAAGAAAAGTTAAGTTCTCCATAGAATATGCATATATTCTACATTGTATTAGCATTGTGATAAATAAAACAATTCCATGCAAATTATGTGATAAGAAAAGAATTACTTACTTGTATATCCCTCAAGTAGGAGTTCACCTTAGATCTCGAATTGAAGAAGCACTTCCAAAGTTCAATGTAAGGGTGCCGATTGAATTTGGATGCAATGGAATATTGGAGTATGAACGGATAAAACATAAAAAAATTCAAACTTTAAAATTGACAAGATAGGATGTAAAATAGTGGAAGCTCGTCAACACAAGCTATGAGAGAAGAGAGAATTCTAAGGTCGTCATCACAAGTTTAGAAAGAAGTTCAATTTATGTTATGAGTTCTTGAGGTGTGTGGAATGAGGTGAATGAGAGGGTATTCACAGTGTTTAGGAGGACTCCATGAAAAAAATATGTATGAATGGTAGTATAGATCATAAATGCTTCTTCCTAAGAGAAAAAACAATCAGATGGATATGATTTCACCCCGACGAAAATCAGGATCTTTGTTTGACTTTTTCTTTGAGAAGTTATAGTTTGTTTGAAATTTGAATGCTTATCAATTAGAAGATTTATCCTTTGATTTATCAAGAATTTTGGTAACTTTTTTGATTTATCAAAAGGATAGACCTTCTAGATGATAGGCGGATGCAGCTGGCATCTAGAAGCTTAATTATTAGGAATTAATCCTAACAATTAATAACTTGTTTGTGCGCGCACGCGTCATAGTGGACTAGACCCCTTTGCGAGACCCGCCTTTTGTTCATCACAAAGCCGAGTAGGGTTGCTGATAGCTCGTTAGAATCTTTAAGTCTAGTTTTCAGCCCAACTGGCCTTGTTCCAAAATTTCTTCTAGGCTGGGCATTGCGTCCAAAGTAATAACAAGGTATAAGATTATGGGACTAATACCAAGTCATTTTTTCATGGATTCTTCAATTCTAAGTGGTATTGGCCTTGGTATAACTTGTTAGATTGCTCATCTTGCAGGTCATGCATATGGACAAGGATGCAAAGGTAAACAGAGACTCTAATCCTCTTGATCTTCATATCAATGACCTGAATAGGGTGATTTTTGGTGAACTGTAACCTCATGAACTCTTCAATTTATTAAAATTGAATGATTTGACTATGAAAATGGCTACGGAAAATTTATGGAAAATGCATGATTAGGTGAAATCCTTTTTTTCATTTGAGATTCTGATGGTTTAGTCCTGTTTGTTATCATCAAGCATTTAGTAAATGACTGCAAGTGTCTACAGGTAGCTAATGTTGCTCCAATTTTGAAGAAAGATGGGAAATTTAAAATGTGTATAAATTTTGGCGATCTCAACAAAGCTAATCCCAAAGAAGATTTTCCTTTATCACACTTTGATATTCTAGTCGACGACATGGCCAAGCATGAACTCTAATCTTTCATGGAAGAATACGTCAGATATGATAAGTTGTAGATGGCTGAAGAGGACGTGGCCAATGTGGACTTCATAGCACCTTATGTATCGTATAGCTATCATATCATGATCTTTGAGATGCATATGCCGACACCACATATAAACTAAACATCTACAACTCTTTCACATGACATGATGCTTAAGATAGCAGAATTTTACATCAATGAAATAATCATAAAGTCTGGAAATGGGGATGAGCATGTATCAGATTTTCATAAATTCTTTGAGCGATTGAGAAATATATGATGAGGCTTAACGGAAAAAAAAAAATGCGCCCTTGGGGTGAGCTTTGATAAACTTCTATGCTTCATCGTCAATTAGAAATGCATGGAGGTTGAAGCATCAAAATTAAAGCTATTTAGGAAGTTGCCTCCACCTATAAAAAAAGCAAAATAAAAAGGGTTCCTTGGAAGGCTGCAATACATTAATCGATTCATCTCGAAACTATCTATCAAATGTGAATCGATGTTTAAAAGTTAGAGAAGCAGACCAAGACAATGTGGGATCCCAAACGTCGTAAGGCATTTAATAAAATGAAATAAAAAAGTTCCTGGCCCAATCCATCTGTATTAGTTCTGTCAGTACCGAGAATGCCTTTGATTTTACTTAACCATTGCGATTACAATGACACAAAGTCATGCGAACCCTTAAGCTAAAAAGCGTTAGCAAATGTCGACTAAACACAATACTTTGCAGTATAGAAAATTGGTCTAGCATTAGTATGGTTGACTAAGAAGTTTTGCATTACTATGCTTATGGTCCAAACAAGATCACGGAAAAATCCCCTCTAACATGTCTTCCAAATCCCCATCACGAATTGAAGATTTTACAATCGACAATCCACTTGTCCAAGTTTGATCTCAATTATGACCAGCAAAAGAGTATAAAAGGGAATTGTAGAGATTTGTGACATAAGTGACTTGGCTTTCTCATTCACTTTGATGGTATATATATATACCAAGCATAATTCAACCCTAATACAATTAGGAAATACACAAGATATACACAAAAGATAATATACCATAATACACTCCCCCTCAAGTTGGAGCGAGTGGATTAACGACGCCAAACTTACCCAAGAGATACTCAAACGATTTCTGCCCCAAAGCCTTGGTAAACACGTCAGCGAGTTGCTCAGAAGAACGAACCTGAGAAGTGCTGATGACATGAGCATCCAACTTCTCATGTTCATAATGGCAATCAATATCAATGTGATTAGGACACTCGTGAAAGACTGGATTAGACGCAATATACAACGCAGCGGTGTTATCACAATAGAGACAAGCCGGCAGAGGATGAACAACACCCAAAGAAGCAAGAAGATAATGTAGCCAAACTAGCTCAGCTACTGTCATCGCCATGGCACGATACTCGACCTCGGCAGTGGACCAAGAGACCGTGGACTGCTTCTTGGTCTTCCAGGAGATAGGTGAAGTACCAAGCATAACAAAATAGCCGGTAAGCGATCGTCGAGAGACACAACAAGTACCCCAATTAGAATCACAATAACCATGGAGTTGCAGATCACTGTCGGCACTAAGCAAAACACCCTGACCCGGCGTGGACTTGAGATAGCGAACAACACGAAAGGCCGCATCCCATTGCTCTTGACGTGGAGATTGCATAAACTGAGCTAAGACATGAACTGGATAACTAAGATCCGGACGAGTGATGGTGAGATAGATCAACCGACCTACCAATCGACGGTAAGAAGAAGCGTTGGATAGAAGAGGACCCTTTGCAAGGTCAAGATGATGGTTGGTCTCCATGGGATATGGTGCGGGTTTGGCCCCCATAAGACCAGTCTCCTTGAGAATATCAAGGGCGTACTTGCGCTGACTGAGGAAAATACCACCACCATTACAAGCAATCTCAATACCCAGAAAATACTTCAACTGACCAAGGTCTTTCATTTGAAAACAAGCACGAATGTGATCTTTAATACGAACAATAGTAGCACTGTCGTTGCCTGCAATAACGATGTCATCAACATATACCAGAACACATAAAGAGGTACCACCACGATGCAGAGTGAACAGTGAGTAATCAGCATAGGATTAAATAAAGCCAAAAGCCTTAAGAGCCATGGCGAGCTTGTATTGGAGATTTTAGAGTAAATAGCGCAAGAACCGATGGAGTTTAACAATAAGATTGGTTGGAGTGAAGGTAAGCCAATGTTATTATAAACTCAAAGTTTAAAAAGAGGAATCCACTATGAAAGTATGCAAAATAACATTGTACTTTCTTTGCATGATTATTTAGCATGTTATACTACCCAACATATATTATATCATATAAGGACCATTGTGACTT
>ONZA01015041.1:44328-55835 GCA_900322205.1 Kewa caespitosa | reverse complement strand
TCTCTCTCTCTCTCTCTCTCTCTCTCTCTCTCTCTCTCTCTCTCTCTCTCTCTCTCTCTCTCTCTCTCTCTCTCGATTTCCAACGCAAGATTCTTTCTTTTGCAAATTATCTTTTTGACGTATAACTCTTTCTTTATCCCTATGTTATCACCCATTATCGTATTTTATCATTACTTTACAGTTTGACATGTTTACCAACTACCAAATTAATAAACTAAAAAACTTGTAACTAAACATTAATTGCTTTATTATTTGTTTACCAAATTCTCAAAGCCACAAATTGGCGTTTGCCATTTGTTTATTGAACACTAGATTGATAGACCAATAAATCTTTAACTAATTCACAATTACTGTGCTTGACGCATTTCATTATTAGTTTTAATTTAATCACATGCATTGAATGTTATTCAATTTGCTTTGATTTTATTACTTTTAGCTGTCAATGGGAAAGATATATATACTTTCGTAGTTAATAGAGCACGATTGAACTCTGTATTTGACATTGATTTGCATCATGGGGGGAAGCTTGTGAAACACAAAGGGAAGACAACTGTTACACCAGTTCCGAGGTCACACATGTTGCCTTAAACTTATTATGATCCAAAGTCAGGATAAGCGTTAACTCAGTCTTGACTTCAGGTATTCATGTCCCTATGTGACTGGTAGGTCGTCATGGAATTACTGATCCAGCTGGCTTGGGCGTGTGACCTTTGGAGACCCAACGCCAATCTCCACTATCCTCGCCTACTAGTAGTGATCTGTCGAGCCCCAATAGGCCACATGATTCCCAAGGACCCTGTATTAAGGACCCTTATTTCTTCTAGAAAAGGTACGCTCATTTCTCTACCCATTAAGCAAGACATAATTCTATTCATCTTGGAGCAAATAATTTCCTCTTGGATTCCCATTCTAGCTTGTTACCCGCTTTAGTAGTCACGTACTAACGTTAACATCGGAGGGCAGTTCCTCGAACCAACTCCGGGGGCAATTCATGTTTGCATCCTTTGTGTAGGTTTCCAAAGTGACAAGCGAAGTTCTTTCTCACCTGTCCAACTCCTTAGTCTGTTGCAAGCTCCCCCTTTGAGTTTCAAGGAATCACTATGTAAAAAACCCCAGAACATTTGGCGCTGTTTGTGGGGACTGACTTTTGGTTTGCATGAGACTGATAAGTAATCAACACATCCCAACACCTCCTTTGATCAAGAGAACCATATCTCACAAGAGTGCCCCAAACGAGTCTAGTTCCACCACCCTGCTCAAAACCATAGGGGTGGTAGAGTTGGAACAAATCCTTCAGCGGGTCCCAAAGGAGACGCAATAAGAAATATGCGCTGAACTCAAGGCGGTGTTAAAAAATGACAACGAGTCTCAAAAATCTAGTAATGCTCCGCCGAGCTCACACACAACTGAAGTAATGGCCTCAAGGTCATTCACCGTTTCAAGTCGAGGAACCTCTACCTGCTCCATAGGATCGATACCCCAACCCAGGCCCGCTAATCCATAAGTGGCCAGCATCTTCAAAAGAAAGCGACCTGAAGTCTCCAGCAACCACCGATCCTATAACACGGATCGAGCTAAAGTGGATCTGTGTGGCTTCTTAAATAATCATAACAGACACGGTTCGCACCGATGAGCTCCTAGTTGACCTTCGTCATTTCCTACGTTGGAAAGCTGCAGAGAGGAGACTGTTGGGGCATTGGTTTTCAGCCTTATTTCCCATTCCGGCTGGAAATCAGTCGGAGTACACAACCACGAGTGAAGAATTGGGACTGGCCATGCAGTCACCTTTTGTTAACATGATTATGAATCAACCGATTGCCCAGGAGGTCAAGCTTGGAAATATAAAGAAATACAATGGCACAACCTCGCCAAATGAACATCTCATGGCCTACGACGCTGCCATGATGAGTCATAACTGCAGTGAAGTTGTGTTGTGTCATTTCTTTGTTGGCATCATGGAAGGTTTAGCTCGGAAGTGGCTGAATTCTCGGGCCCGCAGGAGTTTTTATTGCTTGAAGAAATTAATTGACCTCTTCACAAGACACTTCGCCACTAATGAGATGGAGAGCAAGATAGTTGAATACTTGCTCAAAATAAAATAAGGGCGTGATGAACACGCCAAGAACTACGTCGAAAAGTTCGTTGACCAATGCCTGAAGATTGAAAATTTGTGTCGAAAGATCTCCTACTGCTCCTTTATCAATGCTCTTCTTGATGGAACCAAGTTGAAAATCAAGCTAAAACGCATGAAGAAGAGTAACACCGGGATGCTCTTCAACAAGGCCAGAGACGTGGCAATGGAGATAATTGCGTCGTGGGAGCTCTTGAACTACAATCTCGTTTGTGGTAGCGAATGAAGCACCCAATACAGCAAAGGGAAGCCACCCACTACGAGAAGTGGGACCAAAAGATGGAAGAAACCTCAACATTGAAAACCCCAATTCAAGAAGGTGGTAAAGGGGGCCAAGGTGGTGGAAGAGATAGTCGAGGCAAGCCCGTCTACAAGGCTCTTGAGAGTCCCGAAGTAATCATGATTCTAAACTCCAATCAGGAGGTCGCCTATGCAAAGAAGAACTAGAGCATGATTCCTAAATTACCTCAATGAAAGAAGCCAACACTAGTGGCTATTACTTCTTCCATCATCATGGGGACAATAGGCAATCCACCAGATACTGTCGTGAGATGGGTCGTAACCTCGCAAGATTGTCCAAGGAAGGAAAAATAAATTATTTCCTCAAAGTTAAGAACAAGACCTCCACATCACAAGGCTAGGAGGCAAGTAGCTCAGATGATTCATCCGATTCAGAGGCGACCATGTCATATCCATCATATTTGGTGGCCCCGTGTGTGGGGGGGTAATGTCAAAGGCAAGGAAGGCCCACCTCCATTTTCTCAACTAAACCATGTTGGTTGAGAAGGGGCCTACGTTCAGAAAACCCATCACTTTCAATAAATCCGACGCTAGACCACTACAGTACCCCCATGACGACCCATTGGTTGTCAAAAGTAAAGGATCCAACACGTTGGTGAAGGGAAATCTGGTCGACACTAGGAGTTTTGTAGATGTAATCACCTTACTGCTTGGCTGAACTTGGATATGACGTGAAGAAATTTGTAATTAGGAGTTCAATTTTGGAGGAAATAAGGTGCACCCGATCGGTTCGGTCCAGCTACCAGTCCACCTAGGACCCAAAACCTTTTCCCCCCAACCTCGTAGCCAAATCTCCCATGGTGGATGTCCCGATGTCTTACAACATCATCCTTGGACGTCCCACGTTTACTGCGATGAACGCAAACATCATGATGTCTGTACTAACAATAAAGTACTACAATGACGATGGTGAAGTCAGGAAACTTTTAAGGGATCAAAATTTAGCCCGACAATGCTGCATAAAGTTCCTTGGAAAGATGTCCCCTGCGGTCTTGGGCGGGGTGATTGACCCCATCACCACGAATAGGGGGCAAAAACTCATCATCTTTTGGACGAGCTAAAAGAGCCAAATAGAAGAAGGATGTTGCTGGGCCCAATGCCGTAACCCCCAATAGTTAAAGAAAAGAAGAACTGAAAGGACAAAGAAACCCAATGCCTCATGATAGAGAGGCCAGGGTCTCACCATCTGAGCTTGACGGTTGAAGAACCCGAAAGGACGAGCCCATAGGGGAGAAAATCGAGGTCATCTTGGACTCAACTCAGCCTGAGAGATTTACTTACTTGGAAGAAGATCTTGACGACCAAGTCAAAATGACTTAACAACTCTAGTCTGTGAACACCATGATGTCTTTGCCTACGGGCCGGAGGAAATTCATGGGATAAGTCCTAACCTCATTGAGAACAAGCTGGGAGTCAACCCTAAAATGAAAACCGTCTAGCAAAAGAGACGGCACCTCAGCGAAGAGCAAAGCAAGGCTGCCTCGGTAGAGGTGGAAAAACTACTTGAAGTAGGGTTTATTAAAGAGTGCATATACTCGAAGTGGCTAGCTAATGAAGTGCTGGTAAAGAAAAGCAACGACTCATGTAGAATGTATGTTCACTACACTGATCTTAATAAAACCTGCAAGAAAGATGATTTCCAGCTACCTTGGATAGATCAGCTGGTAGACTCCACCATGGGCCGTGAATTACTGCATTTCGTGGATGCTTTCACAGGCTACCACCAGGTCTTCATGAGGAAGAAAGACTAGAGTTCGACGACCTTCTTCACTGATTATGTGGTATCCTACTATGCCATGATGCCCTTCGGGCTAAAATACGCCAGTGCTACTTTCTAGAGATTAGTCCAAAAGGTATTCAGGCGTCAAACATGACGTAACCAAGAAACTTATGTCGACGATCTGATCACAAAAAGAAAGATTTTCAGTGGTCACGTCGACAACTTGAGAAAGGCTTTAGAAATGTTGTGGGATACTTGATGAAGCTGAATCCAAAGAAGCGCATCTTTGGAGTTTGAGGCAAAAAATGTATATGGTTTTTGGTGAACTAGCATGGAATTGATGCCAATCTGGAAAAAGTGTAAGCGATCCTGGACATGCAAACACCTAAGAGCGTCAAAGACGTATAAAAATTGACTGGTTGTATTGCTGCACTAAAACACTTCATCTCGAGGTCAGCTGATAAGTGCACACCATTCTTTGCGGCCCTCCAAAAGGGAGAAAAATTTGAGTGGAATCAAGAAGTCGAGGAAGCGTTTGAGAAGTTAAAAGCTTACCTTTGAAGCTTACCCCAGAAGAATTCCCCAACCTCAGGAGAACCACTATTCGAGTACCTCCCTTCCTCGGGTCAAGCCGTGGCGACGCTTTGTCCGCGACAAAGAGAAGGCCCAAACACAAGTCTGCTTCACCATCCATGCCCTTACCTAAGCTAAATGCAGATACTCCATTTCAGAGACATTTGTGCCGGGACTTGTCATTATTTCTAGAAAGCTGAGGGCGTATTTTGTATTGCATCCCATTATAGTGCTCATGAACCAGCCCCTCAAAAAGATCCAAGTTCAATTTAACTCAGCGGGGTGGGCACAGGTATAGGCTCATGAGCTGACAGATTACAACATCACCTATGAGCCCAAAAGAGCAATAAAGAGTCTGGCACTGGCTGACTTCATTGGTGTGATGACGCTGGCGTCAGACCTACCTTACAACTAGACAGAACTTGTGTAGATGGGTCCTCGTGCAAGAACGAAAGTGGAGCCAAGGTGATGATGATCTCTCCCGAAGGCGATTTGTTTGAGTACGCCATAAGATTCAAATTTCAGGCGTGCAACAATGAAGCCGAATATGAAGCCCTTATGGCGGGGTTAAGAATGGCAGATCAGCCAGGGCCAGATTACCTAAGGTGAATATGGACTCCTAACTTGTAGTATCACAATAGGTGAATACGATGCAAGAGATGGAAGCATGAAAGCCTACCAACAAAGAGTAAAATCTCAATTGTTGAATTTGGAAGAATTCAATGTGATACATGTCTCGAGGTTTGAAAACCTTCACGCCGATGCGTTAGCTCGTCTAGCTAGTTCGGCTAAATCAGGTTTTCCTAGAAACATTTTTTGGAAAGAACTTGAGAAGAGAAGCATCAAGAATGATCTGGCCAAAGAGGTGAAATTGGACCGCAGTGAAGAATGGATGGATCCCATCATGGGATGGCTTAGATATGGTCAACTACCCATCAACCTCAAGGAAGACAAGAAGCTGCAGATGAAAGGCCAATGGTTCGTCTACATGGACAAAGAGTTGTAGAAAAGGTTGTGTTAAAGCCCACTTTTGAAGTGTGTGTCCTGACCTCAAGGGAAACAGATATTATGAGAACTCCACGAGGGAATATGTGTAGCCCACAACAAAGGTCACACGTTGACATCAAAGGTTATATGCTTGGGTTTCTATTGGCCGACAATAAATCAAGATGCTACTGAACTCGTTCGTACTTGTGTGAAGTGCCAATGTCACTCCCCCGTTCCATGGCTGCCACCCACCGAGTTATCTACAATCCTAGAACCACTTCCCTTCAACATATGGGGGATGGACATCCTATGGTCATTCCTCCTAGCTCTTGGGCTAGTGAAGTTCTACATTTTTGAAGTTGATTACTTTACCAAATGAGATGAGGCCAAGGCAGTACATAGCATCTTCGTCCCCGAGGTAAAACGATTCATCAAGGAAACTTCCTAGCCATATTCATCTCCCCAAAAGGAATTGTGTCTGACAACAGACGATAGTTTGACACACCATAAGTGACAGGATGGCTAGCCGAGCTTGGAACACAAGCTCTCTTCACCTCCATGGTGAGGCCACAATGTAACGGGCAAGTTGAATCTAGTATCAAGATTATTGTCAATGGAGTGAAAAAGAAGATGGAGAGGGCGAAGGGTCTATGGGTCGACAAGCTCTAACTGTGGTCAACCAGGATGATGGAAAAGGCCGCCACTGGAGAAAGTCCATTCATGCTAGTTTATGGAAGAGAGGCAGTGCTCCCCATCGATCTAACCTTAGAGAGTCTGCGAGTTAAAGGATTCAACAAGCTACAAAAAGAATAGAATCTAAGTCACAACTTAGACTTGTTATCGAAGATCCAAGGCAATGCACTGCTTCAGATGAAAATCTACAAGCAGTGTATGGCACGAGCCTACAACATATGGTGAAGTTTTAGAATTTTTGGGTTGATGACCTTGTCAACAGAAAATGGAGTCAATTAGAAGGAAGAACAAAGAAGGAAAGTTCACCCTGAATCGGGAAGGTCCTTACGTCATTACCGAGGTAGTGTGCCCCAGTACGTATTGTCTTAAGGACTTAAATGGACAAAAATTTTAGAGGACTCGTAATATCAACAACCTCAAAATATTCTACATGTAAAGGTCATTCACCATGGCATCGTCTTGAACCTAGCTCGTCCTAAGCTAAAGTTAGTCCGTGGTAGGCGTCCCCTCCAAAAGCCTATAAGAAAGCTAGCTCATCTTGGAGTTAGTCCAGGCTTGGCGTCCCTTCCAAAATCCTGTTAAAAATCTAGCTCACCCTAGAGTTAGAACGGTATCGGCACCCCCAAACAACTTTGTAATAGATAAGTGTGCGGGATCGACACCCCTAAACCACAATTGTGAATTATTAGCTCGCCATGGAGATAAGTTGGGGTTGACTCCCCTTACTAGCCAATAATAAAATCTATTACGATTTTAGTCATAGATTTATCAAATAAATAAGTTTCATGCAAACTAAACAAAATTTTGGCCCAAGACCACACCCCAGGAACAACACAATAAAACTGGGGATATCTCGTTTCATATACTTATGTTGCTCCCCTTAAATGGGGGCAATATGTTATGACTTACGGAGTCAATCAAAAAACAACGTAAGAATTAAGGCAAGCAACGAGGTAAATCAACAAATTGAATAGTAAAAAGGATATATTACCAGCAAAAGCCAAGAGGCATTGTTTGAGTTAGATCAACAATGAGCATGCATGCCCAACAACAACAACAAAAAAAAAAAAAAAAAAAAAAGACGAAAACAAGGGAAAGAAACTCCGAGCTCACACTTGATCGTCCAAGGCTGGCTATTTTAATGCGTCCAACAAGGGGTTGTAGTTCAGCGCATCCCTCAACTACTCGTGCACCGACGCCTGCAGTTCGGGTTCAAACCAAAGGACCATAACCTTGGAAGATATGGCATCGTAAGCCTTCTCCAAACCCAACACATTTATGATAGCTTGCGCCTAGAGATCCTCTAGCCTGCTTTGAAGCACCGAGATACTCCTATTCTTCTCGATCACCTTAAGGTCGGCATCGGTAATATGATCTTGAAGCTTGTCCATCTTGATTTTCTTGGCCTCCAAATCTTAGGAAGGGATGCCTAGCTAGCTCCATTTTTGATAAAAGCGACAATGTAAAGGGTGAGATGGGATATCTCAAGCTGAAGTCCGACATTTGTGGATACACAGAGATGCATCCCTCTTGTGGAGACGTAATTGACATGTCCTCCCCCAGATGGATCAGTTCAAGGTCCATAGAATATCTAAACTTCCGCAATGTTAGGGCCATTTTATCATCCGAGATCACACATCTCATCCAGAGATCCTCGGCCCTTTGTTTTACTTTCTTCTTTTCCTCACCTTCCCTTGTGGCTCTAGAGGAGGATGTACTAACTTTGGTGATTCTCATCACTGCTGAAGTAATGGGAACCTTTAATCACAACAACATTAAATTGGGTCGAAGCCTACGTCAGCCGCCTCGGCACGACCCTTCACCTTGGTGTTGACCTCTGTCTTGCCATGGACCTCTGCCTCGAGGTCTCGCACCTCAGACACTGGTGGCAGTTGTTCATCAGAGTATTCTTGAGCTACTTGACCTCGATGATATCACTTCAGCCACGTGCAAACTCATTGCTGGAGACACTAGATGATAAAAACAAATATGAAACAAATCAACTCACCAACGTTGGAAACACCCGTATAGGTGTCACTAGCGCAAAAGCTTGCCTCAATCAGATCAGGATTTTTAGTGACCTCGGCGTACACAGGAGCTAGCTCGTCCTCGGAACATGAAGGTTGTGGGACATGTCGTCTTTTATGAGCAACCGTCTTCCTTATAATCCTCTGAGAAGATGCCAAGGCCGAGAAGGCAACAGAACATAAAATATATCACAATATTTGGTAGAGGGTATTGACCCCGAACTGGCTCTGTCCTTAGTATGGATCAGCGGAGGTCAGAAGCTGAACACATCGCCACCTGCCGTACCAAGGTCACGATCTTGGGGATCTATGGTGCAAAGTGGAACCACATCCATGGGGTCATGGAAGACACATAATTCATCTAATTTGTCTTGTAATCTTTGTCTTTCCTTATAAAGTTAGTCCAAATCAGACTCAGTTGAAGTAGTTCTACTACGGAGCGAGGATAAAAGAGCCTCTACCTTCAGGCTCTAGTAGGGATTCCTCCCATAATACCTATGAATAGACCCACTCAAAGTAGCATCCAACGTTGGATGTATACTACATGGATGCATGATATACATCACAAAGAATGAATATAAGAAAAAATACCTAATGTACAACAATCGAGAGGGGAAGCTGAAGAAAAACTGCAGCGAGCGACGTGTAACCTCGGACTCGCTCTCTCTCTAGAAGCTGTTTTTCTCTCTTTAGAAAATGAAAAAATGACGAAGAATAAGGGCCCAAATATATAGAGGAAAGTAATTGATCATCTTCTCTCTCAAATGGTGACACTTGTCAACAATCAACCCAGACGCGTCAACTTGAAATTCATTGAGATGTGTTCACCCCTTGATCTTTCCAAGGACGGTCCATGTTGCCAGAATATATTAGGTTGGACCTCGAATCACCAATTGAACACCCGACTTGAGGGGAAAATGTTATACCGGTTTTGAGGTCACACATGTTGCCTCAAACTTATTATGATCCGAAGCCAAGATAACCGTCAATTTAGTCTTAACCTCAAGTATTCATGTCCCAAGGTGGTTGATAGGTCGTCATGGACTTACTGATCCAGAGGGCGTAGGGCTTTGACTTTTGCAGGTCTAACAAGCCAGCCTCTGCTATCCATGCCTACTAGAGCTCACGTGTTGTGCCTTGGTAGGCTACATGATTCCCAAAGGCGCTATATAAAGGACCTTTAGTTCTTTCAGAAAAGTTACGCTTATGTCTCTCCTCATTAATCAGGACACTATTTTGTTCATCTCGGAGAAAATAGTATCCTCTTGCATTCTCATTTCGACTTGTCACCAGCTTTTCATAATCACGTATGGACTTTAGCATTGGAAGGTAGTTCCCTGGACCATACCTGGGGACTGTTCATCTTTTCTTCCTTTGTGCAGGATTCCGAAGTAACAAGCAAATTTCCTTTTAACCTCTCCAACTCCTCAGTCCGCTGCAAGCTCCCCCTTTGAATTTCAAGGGCTCACTATGGAAAAATCCTTGAAACAGAAACATACAAGGGTAGGAGTGTGTATAGGAAGGATGACTTGGTAAAGGATAAATTTTGTTGTTGAGATCTTGTGTCCATTCTGAATGATGATTTTAAAAACAGACCAGTGGTTAAGATGTGGTATAAGAAAGATGAATCAATTTGGCTCAGGGTAGGTGGTTTATTTTGAATGATAAAGACATTGTAGATTTGATTGCCTCAAGAGAAGTAAATGCCTTGGCACATATATATGTTATTCATGGGGAAATTGTTAATTTTTGTTGTACTGTTACTGAGCATGGGGAGGGTTGCAAACCTATCATTGGTGTGAATAGGTGCCATTTATAGGGTGCATTTCATGAATTGTGTTTAGCAGTGGTTTCAAAGGATGGAAACGATAATTTTTTCCTATTGCATGGTTTGTGGTGGAGTAGAGAACACAAACTCAAGGTGCTGCTTTGTAGAATTCCTCATCAAAGACATTGGTTCAAATAAGGTTAAAGGAGGATGAACATTCATGTCAGATAGACATAAGGTACGACATTGTATTACTTAAGCCATGCACTGTTTCGACATCATGTAAGATATTAGGACCAGATGTTAACTTTTTGTTTGGGTCGTGTGGGACATGACTACTTGAATGTTTTTAAAGAATTGTCTCTATTACAGAGCTCAGGTTCTATTGTAGAAACATATGGGCAAACTTTGAAGTTTACTTTCCAAATAAAGCGTATAAGGATGTATTTTTGGGCTGCAGCTAGCGCTTGTACAAAGTAGATAATGACATTTAAAGTTTCTATCTTTGCATACATATGAAGTTAATAATTAGTGTAAATTTACAGGTTGAATTTCAATGGCACATGAATTCTATTATGATACCTTAAGAGGATGCACAAAAGTATTTGGATGCCATCCCTACCCTAGTTAAGAGATCCCTTCAATACAAGATCAAAGTCAGATATGCTCCTCAATAATGGATATGAGAGCTTCAACAATGTGCTCTGACCAGCTACGAACAAACATATCCTGACACACATGGAGTGGATGCGCTCATATGTAATAAAAAGGATTCATGAAAAGTTTGTTGGACTGCAAAACTATGAAGGTATGTTTTGACCTGCTCTTTGTAAGGAGGGGTGTAAAAAAGAATCAAGGAATTGAAGTATGAACCAACCTAGAATCACCTTCGTTGAGATTGATCATAGAGCGAACACTTAAATGGTTAATTTGGAAAGTAGGACATGCACTTGTTTCAGATGGAATTTGACAGGCATCCCTTGTCTACATGTATACTTTTTCATTTAAATCAGAAGACTTAAAATTAAAGACTTTGTTGGTGAGGCTCCAAGGAGAACTACAAGTTAGCGTACAAACACTCCATTAAAACAATTCCTGGGCATAAGCGTTGGGAGAAGACTACATATGTTGTCCATGCCCCTCCTCTGATAAGAAAACTACCTAGGAGGCCTTCAAAAATGAGCAAAAGGAAGGAAGCTGGGGATCAAGAAGAGGACAAAAAGCATATCAAGAGAAAGAGGGCCCAAAACAACTGGAGAAATCGTGGCCAATTAGGGCATTGTAAGAAGACTTGTAAACATCCATCTA
>ONZA01015038.1:37500-47562 GCA_900322205.1 Kewa caespitosa | reverse complement strand
CGTGTTTCGGCCCCCGTGATGGAGTTTAGTTTCCGTAGTGACCCTCAAGATAGGGTCATGTTTGTTGCTCGTCCATTGTCATGATGAACTGAAAGGTGAAACATTTTTTGGGAAACAAACTTTTATTCATTGCTGTTAAGGGGTGCCAACCTTGAGGTAACTTCCATTCTGAGTTCCTCACGAAAGAAAACAGGCTTCTTGGGGGTGCCCAACCCTTAGACAGAAAAAAAAGAAATGAGCTTCATGGCGCTCCTACATAGAATTTGTGTAGGTTGTTGATGTTCCACACTCTTGGGATTGGTCGTCCGTCCATTGCTTTGAGTAGGTATGTCTTGGGACCTACAATTTCGGATGTTTTTTAGGGTCCTTCCCAGTTCGACGTTAACTTGCCATCTTCATTTAACCTTCCAACGGACTCCATTTTCTGAAGTACTAAGTCTCCTACGTGGAGTTTTCTGATCTTCACTCGGCAGTTGATTGCTTTTTCCATCTTCAATTACTGCACCTCGGCTCGCAGGATTGCGTCTCCTCTGAGTTTGGGGAGAAATTCAAGTCAGCTCCTCATATTTTATGAATTCTTTTCTTCGTCGAAATGCTCTACTCGCGGGCTTCCTTTTAGGATTTCGATTAGTAGGACCGCTTCTGAGCCGTAGACTAGGTTGAACGGGATTTCACCTGTAATTGCTTTTTCCGTGGTCCTTATTGCCCAGAGTACCTCGGTGAGTTTTTCTGCCCATAGCCCTTATGCCCCGTCTATCTTTTTCTTGATTCCAGTGACCAAGTTTTTATTTCTGGACTCCACCTGACCGTTGGTCTGGGGCCGAGCTATTGCTGTGAAGCTGGCCTTCCCTCCGTGTTCTTCTAGCCAGTCGGTCAGCTTCGGGGTATCAAATTGACTCCCGTTGTCCAAGATGATCTTCCAAGGTGCCCCAAACTATGTAAGGATATTCTCCAGGATGAACACCTTACATCGGCTATCCTGGTATTTTGACAGCACGAGCTTCTACCCACTTCGTGTAGTCCGTTGCCACAATGACGAACTTTACTTGCCCGACTGCTGGTGGGAAGGGTCCCAAGATGTCCATGCCCCACTGATGGAAAGGTAGGGGGGCAAGGATGGATGTGAGTTCG
Organism: Kewa caespitosa; assembly: GCA_900322205.1. Classification (NCBI taxonomy): domain Eukaryota; kingdom Viridiplantae; phylum Streptophyta; class Magnoliopsida; order Caryophyllales; family Kewaceae; genus Kewa; species Kewa caespitosa. Next base: position 46,431 of record ONZA01015038.1, on the reverse strand, counting down.
GCAGCTGGTAGCATAGGTATGGGAGCGAAGTATTGGCACTTGCTACCCTTCTTCACCATCTCTGCCGCGTCTATTTGGATCGTCGACCAATAAAATCCTAGTCCGGGCTCCTTGGTGGGCTCTGCAGGAGCCGAAGTGCACCTCTTGCAGGATCTTTTCTCCCTCGCTCAGGGGTATGCACTTTAAAAGAGGATGAGTGAAGCTTCCCTTATGCAATACCCCATTTTCGAGGGTGAACCATTTGGCTTTGTTCTTCGTTTTTCGCGCCTTTTTATCTTCCTCGGGTAGGACTCCATCTCGTAGGTACGAGATGATCAGATCTATCCAGCTTTCAAATTGATCCAGCACATTGACTGCTGCCCCTGCCTCGATGCTGTGCTTCTCGATTTCTTACCAAAAGATATTTCTTGGCAGACCTTCGACAGACAACCTAGCTATTCTGGCGAGGGCGTCGGCATGGCAGTTCTCTGCCCTAGGTATGTATTTTATGGTGATCTTCTCTATGCATTCTTTCATCTGCTTGACTTTTGCGAGCTAGGCCTTCATTCCCGTGTCTATGGCTTCGTAGCTCCCATCAACCTGGGAGACCACCAATTGTGAGTCCATTAGGACTCGTATCCTTCACGTGCGTGCTACTCGGACGAGGATCGGTCCGGCGAGGAGGGCTTCGTACTCGGCCTCGTTGTTCGAAGCCTGGAACTTGAATCTTACTGCATCTTTGAATACGTCTCCTACGAGCGACGAGATGACTACCCCGGCACCACTACCTGCTTTGCAGGATGACACGTCGACACTTACGCACCAGTGGTCGACCCAAGGCTTCGGGGCATGATCCGAAGGGGTCAATTCGGTGATGAAGTTTGCTAGGGCCTAGCTCTTGATTAACCTTCGGGGCTCGTATGCATTATCATAGTCGGTGAGCTCTTGGGCCCACAATTGGATTCGTCCGGCGTACTATAACCTCCCGAAAAGCTTCTTCAATAGTTGGTTAGTGAGTTCTATGACTTGGTGCTCTTGCAAATAGGGCCTAAGTTTTCTTGAGCTGATGAGCACTCCAAGGGAGAATTTCTCGGGAGTGGTGTATCTGAACTCCGCCCCACTTAGGGCATGACTGGTGAAGTACCCTAGTTCTTGCACCTTGTCTTCCTCTCTAACTAGCACAGAGGCCATGGCCTTCTCGGATACGGCGAGGTAGAGGAACAGCTGTTCCCCTGTTTTCGGAATGGAGATCCGAGGCAATTTGCTGAGGTACGTTTTAAATTCTTCAAAAGCTTCTTGTGCTTCCTGCCCCCATTCTACCTTGGTCCCCTTCCTCAGTGTTTTGAAGAATGGGGTGCACTTGTTGGCGGATTTGGATACAAAGTGGTTCAGGGAGGGGATGCATCCAGTCAGCTTTTAGACGTCTCTGACGCACTTCGAGGACTCCATTTCTTGGACTGCTTGCACTTTCTCAGGGTCTCGAAGGTCTCCCTTAGGTCATCCACATGATTGGAAGACTCGACGCTCTTTGTGATTATACCATCGACATATGCTTCAAAGTGTATTGCGGATTTGGTTCTTGAAGACGTTTTGTACTAGCCAATGAAATGTACCTCCCGTGTTCTTTAAAGCCGAATAGCATCATCTTGTAACAAAAGTCCCCATCATCTGTGATGAAGGCGGTGGAGCTTTTGCTCTTTTTTGCTCATGAAGACCTGATGATAGCCTTAGAAGGCATCCATGAGGCTGAGTAGTTCATGGCCGCTGGTGGAATCAACTAGCCGGTCTATTCGTGGGAGTGGAAAATGGTCCTTTGGGACAGCTTTGTTTCGATTAGTGTAATCTACGCACATTCGCCATGCCCCATTCTCCTTCTTGACCATTACCACGTTGACCAGCCACTTGGGGTATTCGCATTCCTTGATGAACCCTGCTTCCAGGAGCTTATGAACCTTCCTAGTCGCAGCTTTGCTCCTTTCTTCCCCGAGGTGTCTCTTTTTCTGTTTTACCGGCTTTTCCTTCGGATTGATTCTGAGGTTGTGCACCATCAGATGCCTGCTGATTCCTAGCATTTTATCAGGGCCGAAGGCAAATACATCTTGGTTTTCTCAAAGGAGTTCAGAAAGGTTGAACTTAGTGGTCTCGTCGAGGTCGTCACCGAGGTACGTGACGCGCTCGGGCCGAGAAAGTTCCAGGATGACCTCAACTTTTTCTCCGGAAAGATTTGCCCTCTCTCGTTCTTCAATTCTTGCATCGAGCTGTTCGGCTGACAGGGTTTCTATCATTATACTGGATTTCTCTCCTACTATCCATGGGTCTGTATTCGGGAAGTGTTGCTTCTTGGTGCACGTCGCATTCCCTTTTTCTTTTATTCGGCTCGGGTTCTTGGTTGGTCGTGTGAGGTTCCTTCCTTCCTTTGCTGAGGAACTTGATGTAGCAAACTCGCAGTTCTCTAATTCCCCGCATACCTTGCCTACTTCTCAATTATCCAGGTGGAACTTCATAGTCAACAGTACCATGCTGATTTGTGCGTTGATCTTGTTGAGGGAGGGTCCTCCTAGCAAAATGTCATAGGCCCAGGGAACCTCGACCACCAAAAACTCAGACACAATGCGTCTCACCTCGTCCTTAGCTCCTATCCTAAGAGGGAGTTGGTTGCTCCCCACTGGGATGACCTGATTTCCTCCGAAGCCAACTATGGGGTGACTGATGGGCATGACCTTCTCGGCTGAATAGCCGAGGTCTTTGAGGCATCCGTAGGTGATGACATCCACTGAATTTCCAGTATCTACAAGTACCCTCCTCACAAGGGTGTTTGCTACTTTAACATCGATGACCAGTGGGTCATCGTGGGAGTACTGTAGCGGACGAGCGTCGGACTCATCAAAGTAGATGGGTTTCCCGAACTTGGGAACTTCCTCGAGCAACAGGATTTGATCGAGGGACCTCAAATGAGATTGTCTTGTTTTGTTGGTGAGACATCCCATGGCCGGGCCACCTAAGATGACTGCGATCTCGTAAGAATCTAAGGCCAAGGCATAGCTCTCTCCTTCCCCCTGGTTCGGCGATGCGAAGGTTGCGACCGTTCTTTTGAGGAACGAATTAAGCTTGCCATCATTGTCTAGGGCTTCGAGATGGCTGCCGAGCTCTCTGCAGTACCTCGTGCTGTGCCCGTTAACCTAGAGGTAGTGGCAGAAGAAATAGCTTTTGTTGTTATCATTCATGGGGCTTTGGTTGGGAAAAAATTTTGGGTGTACTTTTGCTAGTACTTCTTCTTTGTTGCAGTTCAAGATTTTGTTTATCATCGGGCTTTCGGGGGTCTTTTTTTCGAATCGTCTCTTTGTTGCAGTTCAAGAGTTTGCCGCGCCGCTCTGGAACTTTGTCTTCTCGACTTTTAGTGTCTCGACCCTTCGTTTCTCCTTTTTTCCATGCTAGCTTCCTCGGTTGTCCCTGAACTTGTCGAAACGGTAACTGCCTGTGATCATATCTCTTCCAGTTCTCTCCCAGGCGGTGAAGACCTTGGATGAATAAGCTCGGACATAGGACAGGGTCAGCTTTTTGCCTTGGAGCTTCATGTGCTCGAAGTCTTGGAGGATTACGCTACCTCGGACGATTCCGTTGATATGTGCAATGCATTTAATGACGGGGTCCAACTTTGCTATATCCAAGCATTCGTCGCTGAACCTCTTGTCGTAGTCTTTCATGAAATCATTTTTTCCCTATGTGATGTTGAAGAGATCTTCGGAACTCTTTTCTATTTCTTCGCAAGTCATGAAGTTATCTAGGAAGATTTCGCAGAGCTCTTTATAGCGGTGCATGCTATTTTGAGGTAGGTAATTCATTTATTTCAGTGCTCGTCCTTCCAGCGTTCCTACGAATGGTAGCATCATTTTGGATCTAAGTCATCATGGTTGCATCGTAGGCCAAGATGTGCTGCTTCGGGGATGTAGTCCCGTTGTACTTCTTGATTTTCCCGATTCTCGTGTTAAGACTGATGGGATATTCCATGATCTCTTCACTGATGGGGACTCGTTTGTTGAGATCCGAAGTGTCTCCCGGGACGAAGCACTTTCTAGGAAGCGCATGAAGGCCTCCTAGAGATCCGCCATGCTTTTCTCTCTTCCGATCTTCTTTCTTCTTTTCCGCCTTACGGAACCTCAAAAAGTTTCGGATGTAGTCCAACTCTTCCTTGTGTGCCTTCTTGTCTTTCACTCTCCAAATCTAGTCGAGCTCATGTCGTAGGTCTGAGATAGCTTTCGTCGTGCTCTCTATGGACCGGTGGCTTTTTTGGCTTGAGTTCTTTCCCTTTGGACGAGAATCGGACAAGCCAGACTGGCTAAACTGAAAAATAGATGATTTGAGGATGCGAGTGGACTTCGATTTTTATTTCCCTTCAAGGTCGACGATGTCCTTCGAAAGAATTTTGCTCAAGGGGAGTTTCTCTTCTTCGTCACAGTCCTTGCTTACCCGGATGGTATCCCGAAGGGAGATACACATCTTCTTCATGTCCCCCAAGATTTTTGCTCGGAATGCGGCGAGCTCTTCTCGCGTTACCGGTCCAGGGCATATTTAACTGTTAGACAAAATGAGTTATTGTTATTTTAATCATCCTAGGCTTTCGAACAATAATACTTGTAACTACAATTGTTGTTCATATTTAATGCTATGAAACGACGGTGAGTGTTTTAAGCCTATGTCTCTTGACGAACAAATAAAATCTATTTTCAAATTTTAACATGTTTTAAACAGATACCAAAATTTTTGATAATTTCAATCGAACTCTGTTTTCAAATATAAGAAGTACGGTTGGAAAGTTGGATGTCATTTTTTTAGTCATAAACAAAATTAATTATTTTAGTAATATTTGGCCTTCAAATATTAAGAATTGCGGTTGTAACTGTGTTCATATTTAACGCTTTCTAACAATCATTGGCATTTTAAACCTACTTATGACAAACAAATTATAATTATTTCTTTACAATAGGATCATGTAATGGTTTTAATTCAAAAATACTGATGATTTCAATCATGCTAGGCTTTCAAATAATTAGAATTTTGGTTGCCATTGCTTTTCACATATAATGCTTTTTAACGATCTTTGCATTTTAAGACCATTTGTCTTCACAATTGACGAACCAACTACATTTTTTTTTAAATCAAAACATTATTTGATTACATACCACCAACATTTATCAATTTAATCAAACACGAATTTTAAATAACGAGAATTGCGAATGCAATGGCTGTTCATATTTTACGATTGGTAACAATCATTTGTGTTTTAAGCGTATTTCTCTTCCTATTGACAAACCTATTGAATTATTTAATGAAAAGGGAACATGTTCAGGTTAGATACAAGCGAAATTGATCATTTCAATCACACTTTTACGATAAAAAAGAATTCCTGTTGCAATTGCTTTTCATATTTAACGCTTTTTGACGATCGTTAGCGTCATAAGCGTATTTCTATTTCAATTTGCGAAGAAGTCTTTCAACTTGCAAAGAAATTGAAACTTTTTTTTTAAAATTGGATTATTTTCTGGTTAGATATAACTGATTTTTATGATTTCAATCATTATCGGCTTTTAACTAAGAAACATTTTGGTTGCAATTGCTTTTCATATTTAACGCTTTTTACCAATGGATAGTGTTTTAAGCCTATTCCTCTTTCCATTGAAAACCCAATTGAAATTATTTTGTAAAATTGGATCTCTTTCTGGTTAGGTATCAACAAAACTAATTATTTTAATCGTACTCGGCCTTTTAATAATAAAAATTGCGGTTGTAATTGGTTTTTGGAACATAAGAGGGTTTTTAACGATATTTATGTTCCAAAAACCGATCGTTAGCGTTTTAAACATATTTCTATTTCAAATAATGAACTAACTTAAACTGTTATTTCAAATTGCATCATGTTATGGGTAGACATAAATAGTTATGTTTATTTAAATTATCGTAGTCTTTCGAACAATAATACTTGTGGATGCAATTGTTGTTCATGTTTAACACTATAAAAGGATCATGAGCATTTGAAGCCTATTTCTCTTTCAATTGACGACAAAAAGAAAAGAATCGATTTTTGAATTGGAACATGAATTATTTCAATCGAACTCCGTTTTCAAATAATAAGAAGTACGTTTGCAATGAATTTTCATAGTTAACGTTGTTTATCGATCCTCATCGTTTTAAGCCTTTTTCTATTTCAATTGGCGAACAAATTAAACTTACATTTTGGAAAATGGAAAATTGTTGATTTTATATATTCTCACTATATTGATAATCTAAATCATCCCCGGCTTAAAAATAACAACGAATTTACAGTTTTATTGTTGTTCATATATAAAACCAATATTGATCATTCAGATCATACTGGGCTTTTAAAATATAATCATTGCTGATGCAATTGCTTTTCATATTTATCGCTTTTTAACGATCAATAGTGTTGTTATTGTTTTTGTTGGTTGCCTAGAGTGAGAAAAAACCTAGAGAGAGAACATTCTCTCTATTTTAGCGCCGTCTTGTGACACATTCCATGTGTCTTAGCTATGGCCAGGGGGTACAGGGGTCGAGGGAAAAGAGACAATGCTAACTTTTGGCCGCCAAATCAAATAAATGCAACAATTGTTCCTCAAAATTAGTGTGATGCTATTAATCAGCAGCAAGGATCATCAGGCCAAGGACAAAGTTCTCAAAGTTCCCACCTTGGAATTGTTAAGGGGGTCCAAAATATATAGTTTGGGAAAACTCTACAACGTCAAAGGTCTTATCTTGGATCTCTTCAGACACAAGTTACGCATGTTGCAGTTAATGCTGGGGAGCACGCTCAAACCCAACCTTCAAAGAGTAGTGTTATACCTATGGCAGCCATTCCACAATGGAGGGGTTCTTCTGATGGCTCTGCTATTGAAGCTAGCAATAGGGGGAGGAGATGGGCAGATCTTGTTAATGAAAATGCTAAGGGAATGAATCTTAGCTATGTGGAGACTAAGAAGTCTGATGATGTGTTGGTTATGATTGATCAACTAGAGATTCAAGAAGAGGTTCAATATTGGAAGCAAACAGTTGTCTGCTTTGTTCTTTGTGCAAATCAACCATATCAAGTCATGCAAGGGTTCCTGAATCGAATTTGGGGTGCTCCAAAGATTGATAAGGTAATCTCTCTCAAATATGGGGTGTTCTTGGTGAGGTTTACTTTAATGGAGCACAAAGATGTTGTTCTTCATAATGATATTTCTTTTTTTGATAAGAAACCATTTATAGTAAAATAAAGGCATGAGGATCTTGAAATAAACAAGGATGATGTTAGGTCATCTCCTGTGTGGGTACAGCTCCCTGACTTGGACATTAAGTGTTGCGGGAATCAACCCTTGAGCAAGATTGGCAGTTTCATTGGTAAGTCTTTGAAATTTGACAAAGCTACCTTGACTAAGACTAGGATTAACTATGCAAGAATTTTGATAGAGGTTAAGGTTAATGGGGACCTTCCTTATTGTATCAATTTCATGAATGAGAAAGAGGTTTTGGTGGAGAAGAAGGTCATTTATTAATGGACACCGGTGTACTGCTCTCATTGTAAGTCTTTTTGCCATGAACTGGAGAAGTGTAGGAAAATGAGGGCTACTGTGACATTGATGCTCAAGGGGCTGGTTGTGGAGGGCAAGGCCTAGTTCAAGTGGTGGAACAACCAAAAATTCAGAGACCCAATACTCAGCTGGTGACTCAAGGGACTATCATCATGCTTGATGTTGTTCCTGTTGTGATGCATAATGGACAAGGGGGATCACAAATAGACATGGGGAATGGGTTTACGTTGGTGTCATGAGGTTCCATCTTGATACCAGATACGATGCTGCTGTCATTTCTCCAACCATTGTTGCTGTCGTTTGTCAAACTAATTCTTATGGGATTCTAGCTCAAGAGGAAGTACAAAATGTTGTTGAGATGGTGGACGGGCTCCAAATAGAGGTTGAGGATACTGCCGTTCCTCGTAACAATGGATAATATTAGTTTTTTGAACATGAGAGGGTGCAATAAGCCTCTTAAGCAGGCTGAGGTGAGGAAGTTTTTTTATGATAATAAATTAGGTTTATGTGCAGTGTTACATAATAAAGTGCTTGAATTTAGTAGTGATAGTATTGCTCATTAAATGTTCCCTGGTTGGGATGGTTGGTTGAATTTTGTTGGTAATGAAAGGGGAAGGATCTGGGTGTTCTAGAGACCTCACGTGTTTGAGGTTGCCATTTTGTTCTCTTATAGGCAAGTGTTTCATTGCAAAGTGAGTCACAAGGCTACTAAAACTGATTTGATTTGTAGTTTTGTGTATGCTTACAATGATTTTCATATGAGGAAAGTTCTGTGGGAGAAGTTAGACACTTTTTCTCCAAATTCTGTGCCTTGGCTTTGTGGAGGTGGCTTCAACTGTCTTCAGGATGTTGATGACACAGTTGGAGGCGAGAGAGTTAGGTGGGAAGACATTAAAGAAATTAATACTTGAGTTCAGGGCTAAGGCATGACTAGGCCTCCTTATAAGGGAGTCAGGTATACTTGGAGCAACAAACAAGAGGGTGTTCATAGGGTACGAAGTGAAATTGATCATGTCTCTGTGAATGTTGCATGGGGTGCTGTGTTTCAAGATTCAGAAGCTGTCTATGGGACTATGGGTGTGTCAGATCATAGTCCATGTGTTATTTCCTTTTTTGAGGACAAGAACACTAGTAAAAGCCTTTCAGGTAATTTACCATGTGGGGTAAACATCCTGAGTTTCATGGTATTGTGACTGAGCAGTGGGCACAGCAAGTTGAGGGGTTTCAAATGTACAAGGTGGTTAGACATCTCAAGCTTTTGACGAATTCTCTTAGGAGTCTTAACAAGGATTAGTTTGCTAACATAGCAAGGCAAAAAGAGGAAGCTTGGAGCAGGCGAAATGATGTGCAGGATGCACTCAATGCTCAG
>ONZA01015038.1:6713-19165 GCA_900322205.1 Kewa caespitosa | reverse complement strand
TTATAGCAAAAAAAGCATTTTTTTCTTCAATTGACGAAACAATTGAAACTATTTTCTAAAAATGGAACAAGTTTTGGTTAGACATAACTAATATAATTGGTTTAAAAGTGTAAGAATTGCGGTTGCAATTGCTTTCTATATTTTTCGCTTTCTAAGGATCCATAGTGTTTTAAGCCTAATTTGCTTTCAATTGAAAAACCAATTGAAATTCTTTTGTAAAACTGGATCTTGTTTTGGTTAGTCATAAACAAAATTGATTATTTTAATTATACTTTGCCTTCATTAAGAATTGCGCTTGTAATTTGTGTTCATATTTAACGCTTCTTAACGATCGTTGGCGTTTTCAGCCTATGATTATTTTAATTGACGAATCAATTGAATTTATCATAAGAACACGATCACGTTTGGGATAGATACCATCAACTTTGATGATTTAAATCATACTCAACTTTTTATATGAGGATCATGTTATGGTTAGAATTCAAAAATATTAATGATTTCAATCATACTAGGCTTTCAATTATTTAGAATTGCGGTTGCAATTGCTTATCTCATTTAACGCTTTTTAACGATCGTTTGCATTCAAAGCCTAATTGTCTTTCAGTTGACGAGCCAACTGCAATTAATTTTTGTAACAAAACATTTTTTGGTTATATACCACCACTATTTATCAGTTTAATAACACACGGCTTTCAAATAACGAGGATTGCGAATGTAGTGAGTTTTTCATATATAACACTTATTCACTTACCCATTGAAACTATTTTATTAAAAGGCAACGGGTTCAGATTAGATACCAAAAAAATTGATCATTTCAATCATACTTGGCCTTACAATTAAAAGAATTTCTGGTGAAATTGTTGTTCATATTTAATGCTTTTTGACGATCGTTCGCATTAGAAGCGTATTTTTCTTTCAATTGGCATAGCAATTGAAACTATTATTTCAAATTGGATTAGTTTATGGTTAGTTATAACCAATTTTGATGATTTCAATCATAATCGGCTTTCAACTAAGAAGAATCTTTGTTGCAATTGCATTTCAAATTTAACGCTTTTTAACGATCGATAGCGTTTTAACCCTATTTCTCTTTGAATTGAAAAACCAATTGAGACGGTTTTGTAAAATTTGATATCATTCTTGTTAGTTATAAACGAAATTGATTATTTCAATCATACTCGGCTTTCTAATTTTGAAAATCGCGGTTGTAATTGATGTTCATATTCAACGCTTTCTAATGATCGTTAGCGTTTTAAGCGTATTTCTCTTTCAATTGATGAACCCATTGAAACTATTGTTGAGCATCATGTTATGGTCAGACAAAATCATTTATGGTTATTTAAATCATCCTAGGCTTTTAAACAATAATACTTGCGGCTGCAATTGATGTTCATACTTAACGCTATAAAACAACCGTGAACGTTTTAAGCCTATTTCTCTTTAATTGACAAACAAGTACAATCTATTTTTAAATTGGAACATGTTTTGAACAGATACCAAAAATATTGATAATTTCAATCAAACTGCGTTTTTAAAATAATAAGATGCACGGTTGGAAATTTGGATCTCGTCTTGGTTCGTCATAAAAAATTAATTTTTTAATCATACTTGCCATATTTAACGCTTTCTAACGATTGTTGGCGTATTTAGCCTATTTCTGACGAACAAATTATAACAACTTTTTATAATATGATCATGTAATGAGTAGAATTAAAAAAAACTGATGATTTGAATCATAATAGGCTTTCAAATAATTAGAATTTTTGTTACCATTTCTTTTCTCATTTAAAACTTTTTAACGATCTTCGCATTTTAAGCCTATATGTCTTCACAGTTTGTGGACCAATTGCATTCATTTTTTGAAATCAAAACATTATTTGATAACATACAACNNNTATAAATAAATTTAATGACAAAAATATTTTAAATAACGAGAATTGCGAATGCAATGGCTGTCCATATTTGATGCTTGTCACGATCGATTGTGTTTTAAGCGTATTTCTCTTTCAAGTGACTAACACATTGAAACTATTTAATAAAAAGGGAACATGGTCAGTTTAGATACCAAAAAATTGATCATTTCAATCATTCTTGGATTATCGATAAAAAGAATTCCTGTTGTAATTGCTTTTCATATTTAATGCTTTTTGACGATAGTTAGCGTCATAAGCGCATTTCTCTTTTAGTTTCCAAACCAATCTTTCAATTTGCAAAGCAATTGAAAACATAGTTTTCAAAATCAATCATGTTATGTTAACATATAACCAATTGTGATGATTTCAATCATAATCGGCTTTCAATTAAGAAGAATTTCGGTTGCAATTGCTTTTAATATTTAACTTTTTTTAACAATTGATAGTGTTTTGAGCCTATTCTCTTTCAATTCTAAACCAAATTGAAGTTCTTATGTGAAATTGGATCTCTTTGTGGTTAAATATCTACAAAATTGATTATCCAAATCATACTCCGATTTCTACTATTGAAAATCATGGTTGTAATTGGTCTTCATAGTTAACGCTTTTTAACAATCGTTAGTGTTTTGAGCATATTTCTCTTTTAAGTGATGAACTAAGTTAAACTATTATTCAGAATTGCATCATATTATGGTTAGACATAAACACTTAAGTTTATATAAATTATCCTATGCTTTCAAACAATAATACGTGCGGCTGCAATTGTTGTTCATGTTTAACGCTACAAAACTATCGTGAGCGTTTTAAGCCTATTTCTAATTCAATTGACGAACAAATAGAATCTATTTTTATATTGGAAATTTTTTTGAACAGATACCAATAATCATGGTCATTTCAGTCGAACTCCATCTTCAAATAATAAGAAGTACGGTTGCAATTGCTTTTCATAGATACTAATGTTTAACGATCATCATCATTTTAAGCCTTTTTCTTTTTCAATTGACAAAAAAATTAAACTAACATTTTTTAAATTGGAAAATTTTGATTTGATATCAGCTCAAAATGTAAATCATACAAAGAATACTCGACTTTAAAATAACAAGAATATAAGGTTTTAATTGTTGTTCATAATTACTGCTTTCCAACGATTGTAGTGTATTAAGCGTATTTCTTCTTTCAATTGACGAACCAATTGAAACTATTTTTAAAAAAAGAAACATATTCTGGTTAGATACAAAAAATAATGATCATTTAAATCATACTCAGCTTTCAAATTATAAGAAATGCGATTGCAATAGCTTTTCAAATTTATCGCTTTTTAACCATCGATAGTATTTTCAGCTTTTATCTCTTTAAATTGAAAAAACCAATTGAAATTCTTTTGTAAAATTGGTTCTCTTCATGGTTAGTAATAATTTTTTTTATTATTTTAATCGTACTTGGCTTTCAAAATTAAGACTTGCGGCTGTAATTTGTGTTCATACTTAACGCTTCTTAACGATAGTTAGCGTTTTAAGCCTATTTCTCTTTCAATTGACGAATAAACTACAGTTAATTGAAGAGGTGGATCACGTGTGGGTTGGATACCATAAATGTTTATGATTTAAATCATACTCAACATTTAGATAATTTGAATTACGATCGCAATCACCTTTCATGTTTAACGCTTTATAACGATCTTTTTGTTTTAAGCGTATTTTTCTTTCAGTTGACGAACAAATTATAACTATTTTTAATAATAGGACCATGTTATTGTGGCAATTAAAAAAAAATTGATGATTTTCATCATACTAGGCTTTCAAATAATTAGATTTTCGGTTGCAATTGCTTTTCACATTAACACTTTTTGACAACGTTAGATTTTTAGGCCTATATGTCTTTCTGTTGATGAACCAATTGCAATTATATTTTGAAATCAAAATATTATTTGACTATGTACCACCAACATTTATCAATGTAGTTACTTACGACTTTTAAATTACGATAATTGAAAATGCAATGGCTGTTCATATTTATCAATTATCTTATCAGTGAGAATATCACAATCTGAAGCTTTGATCATAGAGCTAGCAATTGTCACTTCTAGGTATCTAAATGGCATCTACACCAGTTTTTAACTTGACAGCTTCAACATATTCTCCAATACCTCACCCTTGATTTTACAGCTATAAGCAATAGACTTGGCAACATTAGCTTTTAGACCAAAAGCTTTGGAAAATTTAACAAACCCCCTGAGTAACAACAACACTGAATCAAAGTCACCTCCACAAAACATCAAAAGATAAACAGCAACGCACAAATGGGTGAGCATTAAGGCTTTGCACTGAGGATGACAGTTGAACCCTTCCTACTTCCCTATCTACTTCAGTATTCTGGACAAGTATTTCATGTGGATGACAAAAAGAAGAGGAGACAAAGGATCCTTTTGTCTCAAGCCTTTATCCCCTTTAAAGAAACCATGCAGCCCCCCTGGATGCCAATTGAGAAGAAAGGAGTATTGACACATCCCATAACTTTATGAATCCATTCCATGGGAAAACTTCAAATGAATCAAGATTTTCCTCAAGAAGTCCCAATCCACTGAATGATATGCTTTGCACATCAATCTTGAAAGTACATGTAGCTGATGTATCCTTCCTAGTATAAGGATTCACTATATCCTGACATATCATCATATTCAAGATAATATACCTCACTTCCACAAAAGTACTTTGAGACTCACTTATGATCGTTGGTAACACCTTCTTTAGTCTATTTCACAACAGATTAGTAATGGATTTATAGACCACATTGCAGCAAGCAGTTGGTCTATAGTCAGTAAAACAAGCAACACTGATATGCATATGAATCAGAGTAAGGGTGGTGGTATTCAGTTGCTTTAACAACTTCCCTATAGAGAAGAAATCTTGGCCATCCTTACACACATTATCACCTGCAACATCTCATGCATATTTAAAGAACTTGCTAGTGTATCCATCTGGCCCAGGGGCTTTGTCACTTGGGATAGCAAAGATAGCGTGCTTGATTTCTGACAGTGAGATAGGCCTACAAAGCATTTGTTGCTGATTAGTGCTTAAAAGAGGTGCTAGATTAACAATTCTTTGCTCAGCTTTGCCTTGGAATCCCTTTTTATACCCAAAAAATGCTTTTAATACTGAAAAAATGCATTAGACACCCCTACAGGATCAGTATGCTTATTGCCATTCGTATCAATGACCATATGAACACTATTGGCCTCTCTCCTCATTTTGAGGCATTTATGCGAAAAAGTAGAGTTCTCATCACCCGCTTCCAACCATTTTATTTCACTTTTGTGTAGTAAATAATAAAAGTAAGCTTTCTGCACCTTTTTGAACTCAAATATAGCATCCTTATAAGCTACAATTAGCTTAGCATTCATGGGAGCATCTTTCAAAGAAACATGAGTGTCTAGCATTCTCTTCAGTGCTACACCATTTGCTTTTTCAATGTCATTTGCAAATATGTTGCTGAACCCATTAAAGCCAGATTTAGGGCCTCATTTTTTTCACTAGTTGATAAATAGTCACCCCTTGAACTATTGTATCCTCCCAACAGCTCCTAACATTCTCCAAAAACTTAGGCATCTTCCCCCACATATTAAAATATTTTAAGGGCTTCGTACTGGCTGGACCATTATCACAAAAATAGATAAGGTCAGGAAAATTATCAAAAACACATTAAGGCAAAAACTAGGCACATATACTAGGCATAGTATTGAACACGTCCTCATTAGCCATCACACGGTCAATCTTTCTATAAACTATTTTCTCAGCACCTTGTTTATTATTCCACGTAAAAAAGGACCCTGAGGTTTTAGCATCCTTCATAGGGAAATGAAAGACACAGTCCCTGAACTGACTGACTTCAGGGAGAGGGACAAAAGAACTGATCTTCTCATCGAAATTCAAAACTTTAGTGAAATCTCCATAAACCATCCAAGGACCATTGACCTTTTCAGTGAATCTTTTCAACTCAAACTATAAATCATGTCTGTCAGTGTCTATATTAAAAACATAGACAAAAGAACAGTAAAAATCCATACTAGTTTCCTAATGCAACACCACAATGAATCACCTATGCATGCATATAGATGACATCAACCTGAAACTTAGAAGGTTTCCATACCACCAAAATCCTACCTCCTGGGTGACAAGCTTTATTGGTAACTATACTCCAGCCCTCACAAAGATGAAGATACACAGCCTTATAGTTTGCTAGTTTCACCTTTGTTTCATAAAGCCCTGCCAAGCTTATTTGATAAGAATATAGAAATTGATTAATCTCCTTTGTTTTGTAGGTTTGTTGAGCCCTCTCACATTCCAGCTACAGATGCATGACATTCTGAGAATCTTGTTCCTTCCCAGCCTGTTTGATGCACTCTCCCTTTTCAAAGTTGACAATCACACCTTCTCTACTGATATTTGGTACCTTCATGCCTTCAGTCAGCTCAGATTTTCCCGCAAACACATCGCCATTCTCATCATTTTCATCAGTTGCTTGCTCATTAAAATCAATGTCCAAGGAAGCGAAAGTTTTGTTTGTTTTGACCACATTGTTTGTTTATTGGACCACTTTACCTCCCCTCCCTACATTCTAAAACCCTTCATCATCAACCACTGGTTGTGGCTTAGTCTTTTGCATCCATTTTTAAGTCACTTTCTTCATCCAGTTACTAGCATCATGCCCATACCCATTAAAAGTGTACATAAGATTGGTTTCCCCTCATATTCCACATATTATTTAATATATAAGCCATTTTCATTCTCAAGGCACATTTCATCTGGGAATGGTTGGTCCAACTTGACTTCCACCAAAATCCTAGCATAGGAAAATTTTTCCTTTGCCTTAGTAACTTTATCAAGTTCTAATGCTTTTCCAACTTGATCCTCCAATCTCACAAGCACTTGCTTCCACCAACACTTTAGATCAAGCCCATGCAACTGAATCAAAATGGTAACAGTTTTAATGTCCTCCTTTCTAAGATCCAAATCTGGTTTCCAAGGTTTGAATATTAAAGGCTTTTTATCAAACATTTGGAGTCCAGTGTCCATAGCTTTGTTCCTATTCTTTGCTATCTGAAAATGAACAAGGACGACCCCCTTGGGTAAAAGTGACACCTTGTCCACTCCAAACCTGCCCCATATACGCCTAATATACCCATCTATAACTCCATGAGGAGGGTTTGCCCCAAATACGTAGCAAACCAAAGCATTTTGTCGGTATTCCACTTCTTCTTTTTTATCTTATAAAGTTGTTTTTACCATTTGTTTATTAGATTCCTCATGAGGTTCATAAACATCACTATCCTGTACATCAAAATGAACGCTCTCATTGACAGGAGGTAAAGTGGATGTTACCTTTTGCTACCTAACACTGCGATCTAAGAGCTAAGAGCAAAGATGTTTCTTAGCTGAAGATCATTGCTGAAGCTCCTTAAGTGACACCTCTTCTGATAAGATCTCCTCAACTAACTTCTCAAATGTTGCCATTTCAGAAGAAGAAGAATGAAAATCCAATGGCACCACCCCTTGAGTAGCTAAGGCAGTTTTAGCTTTGCTAAGGTTAGCATCTTGTGACTGATCATGAGGTGTTTTAGTACTGGATTCCAATGTAATAATACCCTTATCATTCCCCTTATTTTGGTTCATATTCACACTAGAAGTTTACATTTGTTTATGTAAAGACTGTGACAATGATTTCCCTTGAGAACCAGACCTAGTGTGTTTCCTTCCCCTTGCCCTCGTTCTCCGTGCCATGGTGCCGTTAAAACCTAGAGATAACGCCTTGGAAACCCTAGAGAGAAGGGAGAGAGTCTCTCACTAGATTGAATAATGGTTGTTCATATTTAACACTTATTTCTTTTCATATTTAACGTTAAAGAATCGTTACCATTTTAAGCCTCTTTCTCTTTCAATTGAC
Organism: Kewa caespitosa; assembly: GCA_900322205.1. Lineage (NCBI taxonomy): Eukaryota > Viridiplantae > Streptophyta > Magnoliopsida > Caryophyllales > Kewaceae > Kewa > Kewa caespitosa. Next base: position 11,312 of record ONZA01015038.1, on the reverse strand, counting down.
GAAATAATAGAATATATTTTTAATTTGGACCATGTTTTGTATATATAGAAAATATATTGATCGTTTCAGTCGAATTCCATTTTTAAATAATAAGAATTACGGTTGCAATTGCTTTTCATAGTTAACACTGTATAAAGATGCTCAACGTTTTAAGCTTATTTCTTTTGCAATTGACAAACCAATTAAACTTAAATTTTAAAAATTAGAAAAATATTGATTTGATATTAACTATAATGATGACATAAATCATACGCGGCTTTAAAATAACAAGTATTCCAGGTTGAATATTTGTTCATATTTACTGCTATTGAATGATTGTAGCGTATGAAGCATATTATTCTTTCAATTGACGTACCAATTGAAACTATTTTATAAAAATGGAACAAGTTCTGGTTAGATACAACCAACATATTGGGCTTTCAAATTATGAGAATTGCAGTTGCAATTGCTTTCTATATTTTTTGCTTTCTAAGGATCGTTAATGTTTTATGCCTATTTCTCTTGCAATTGAAAACCCAATTGAAATTATTTTGTAAAATTGGATCTCCTTCTGGTTAGTCATAAACAAAATTGATTATTTTAAACATTCTTGGCCTTCAAATACTAAGAGTTGAAGTTGTAATTTGTGTTCATATTTATTGCTTTTTAACGATCGTTGGCGTTTGAAGCCTACATCTCTTTCAATTGACGAATCAATTACAGTCATTTTTAGAGTTGGATCATGTTTGAGTAAGATACCATCAGTTTTGATTATTTCAATCATACTATATTTTAAAAAAAAATGAATTACAATCGTAATTTCCTTTCATGTTTAACGCTTTTAGACGGTTGTTAATTTTTTAAGCGAATATCTCTTTCAATTGACGAAGAAATTATAAGTATTTTATACTAGAATCATGTGATGTTTAGAATTAAAAAAATATTGATGATTTCAATCATACAAGGCTATCAAATTAGTAGAATTTGCGGATGCAATTGCTTTTCACATTTAACCCTTTTTAACACTCGTAAGCATTTGTCATTTTGTTGACAAACCAACCACAATTATTTTTTGAAACAAAAATATTATTTGATTATATACCACCAATATTTATCAATTTTACCACATACATCTTCAAATAATGAGAATTGTGAATGCAATGGCTTCTCATACTTCACGCTTTTTCATGATTGTTTGCGTTTTTAGCCTTTTTTTTCATTAAATTGACTTAACCATTAAAACTATTTTATGAAAAGGGAACAAGTTGAAGGTATATATCAACAAAATCGGTCATTTATGTTACATTTGGATTTAAAAAAAAAAAAAGAATTTCGGTTGCAATTGCTTTTCATATTAATCGCTTTTTGTGGATCGTTAGCGATATAAATATATTTCTCTTTCAGTTGCAACGCAATTGAAACTATTTTTTCTAATTGGATCCTGTTTTGGTTATATATTACCAATTATGATGATTTCAATCATATTTGGCTTTCAAGTAAAAAGAATTGCAGTTGCAATCGCTACTCATATTTAACGGTTCTTAACGATCGATAGTGTTTTAAGCCTATTTCTCTTCAATTGAAAATCTAATTGAAACTATTTTGTAAAACTGGTAATCGTTTTATTTATTTAACCATAAAATTGATTATTTAAATTGAAACAGATTTCAAGTGTCAAAAATCATGGTTGTAATTGGTTTTCATACTTTACGATTTTCAACTATCGGTAGCTTCTTAAACGTATTTCACTTTCAATTGATGAACCAATTGAAATTACTATTTAAAATTGCATCATTTTCTGGTTATTTATAGTCATTATAGTTACTAAAATCATACTAGGCTTTTAAACAATAATGCTTGCAACTGTAATTGCTTTTCATATTTATTGCTTTTTAACAATCCATAGTGGTTTAAGCCTATTTCTCTTTCAATTGAAAAAGAAATTGAAATTATTTAGTGAAATTGGATCCCATTCTGGTTATTTATTAACAAAATATAAATATTTTAATCATACTTGGCTGTCAAATATTAAGAATTGTGGTTGTAATTTGTGTTCATATTTAACGCTGCTTAATGATCGTAAGCTTTTTACGTCTATTGTTCTTTTATTTGACGAATCAATTGAAGTTATTTTGAGAATCGGATTGTGTTAGGGATAGCTACAATCAACTTTGATGATTTATATCATACTAGGCTTTCAAATAATGAGAATTTCTGTTGCAATTGCTTTTTACATTTAAAACTTTTTAACGATCGTTAGCGTTTAAAGCCTAATTATCTTTCAATTGACGAACCAACTTCAATTATTTTTGGAAATAAAAACTTGATTTTTTTATATACCATCAATATTTATCCCTTTTATCACACACGACTTTAAAATAATGAGAATTATGAATGAAATGGCTATTCATACTTACCTGTTTTTCATGATCGTTTGCGTTTTTAGCGTTTTTTTCTTTCAATTGACTAACCACTATAAATAATTTACAAAAATGTAACATGTTAAAGATATATATAAAAAAATGTATCGTTTCAATTATACTTGCCTTAATGAAAAAAGGAATTTCTATTTCAATTGCTTTTCATATTAATCGATTTTTGATGATCGTTAGCGTTTTGAGCGTATTTCTCTTTTGAGTAAGCAAAGAAATTGAATTTACTTTTTCAAATTGTATCTTTTTTTGCTTATGTATAACCAATTATGATAATTTCAATCATATTCGGCTTTAAAGTAAGAAGTATTGCGGTTGCAATTGCTTTTCATATTTAACGCTTCTTTAAGATCTATTGTGTTTTAAGACTATTTCTCTTTAAATTGAAAAACTAATTGAAATTATTTTGTCAAATTGGTTCTCCTTTTGGTTATTTAACAACAAAATTCATTTTAATTTTAATTGAATACAGCTTTCAAATAGTGAAAATCGCGTTTGTTATGTGTGTTCATATTTAACGATTTTTAATGATCGTTAGCTTCTTAAACGTAGTCAACTTTCAATTGATGAGCCAATTAAAAATATAATTTAAATTTGCATCATGTTGTGGTTATTTATAACTAGTTATGGTTGTTAAAATCACACTAGGCTTTCAGCCTATAATACTTGCGACTGTAATTGCTTTTCATATTTATCGCTTTTTAACAATCGATAGTGTTTTAAGCCTATTTCTCTTTCAATTGAAAAAGCAACGGAAATGATTTTGTGAAAATGGATCTCGTTCTGGTTTATCAAAATCAATTATTTTAATCATACTGGCTTTCAAATTTTAAAAATTGCGGTGGTAATTAGTGTTCATATTTAACGCTTCTTAATGATCGTTAACGTTTTAAGCTTATTGTTCTTTCAATTGACGAATCAATTAAAGTTATTTTAGTAATTGGATCATGTTAGGGTTAGACACCATCAAATTTGATGATTTCAATCATACTAGGCTTTCAAACAATTAGAATTGCGGTTGCAATGGCTTTCTACAGTTAACACTTATTAACGATCGTTAGCGTTTAAGCCTAATTATCTTACAATTGACGAACTAACTGCATTTATTTTCTGAAATAAAAAAATAATTTGATTATATAACACTAGTATTTATCCATTTTATCACACTTGGCATTCAAATAACGAGAATTACGAATGCAGTGGCTATTCATACTTAACGCTTTTTCATGATTGTTTGCGTTTTTTAGCATTTTTTTCTTTAAATTAACTTACCCATTAAAACTATTTCATAAAAAGGGACCATTTTAAAGCTATATATCAAGAAAATCGATCATTTAAATTATACTTTGCTTTAGGAAAAAAAGAATATTTGTTGCAATTGCTTTTCATATTAATTGATTTTTGACGACCGTTAGCGTCGTGAGCGTATTTCTCATGCAATTGGCAATGCAATTAAAACAATTTTTTTAAAATTGCATCATGTTCTGGTTATACATAAATAATTAAGGTTATTGTAGTTATCCTAGGATTTAACACTACAATACTTGCTACTGCAATTGCTTTTCATATTTATTGCTAATAAACGATCGTTAGCATTTTAATCCTCTTTCTATTCCAATTGACAAACCAATCAATTATACTTTTAAAATTTGAACATGTTTCGAACATATACAAAAAATACATATAATTTCAATCGAACTTTCTTTTCAAAAATAAAGAGTTAAGGTTGCAATTGCTTTTCATAGTTAACACTGTTAAAAGATCCTCATCATTTTAAGCTTATTTTAGTTTCAATTTATGAACCAATTAGAATTAAATTTTGAAATTTGAAAAATTCGTGATTTGATGTCAATGATATTGATCATGTAAATTATACTCGGCTTTAAAATAACATGTATTTGAGGTTGAAAATTTGTTCAGATTTAATGCTTTTTAAAGATTGTAGCATATGAAGTGTATTTCTCTTTGAGTTCACGAACCATTTGAAACTTTTTTCTAAAAATGGAACAAGTTCTAGTTAAATACAACCAATATACTAGGCTTTCAAATTATAAGAATTGCGGTTGCAATTGCTTTCTATATTTTTTGCTTTTTAAGGATCGATAGTGTTTTAAGCTTATTTCTCATTCAATTGAAAAACACATTGAAATTATTTTGTAATGGTCATTCTTAAACAAAATTTATTATT
>ONZA01015032.1:38999-55212 GCA_900322205.1 Kewa caespitosa | reverse complement strand
TTAAGGTTTACCTTAACAGCTAACAGCTACCCGAACCACTAACAGCTACCTCAACAGCTAAGTTTGCCGAACAGGGCCTTTATCTTCATCCATTAACATGAAAAAAGTCCAGTCATTCCATAAATCAATTTTTTATGGTTTCTATAAGGTCGAAAATAACAACCTCCGTCGTCGTCATAAGCGAAAAAGGTAGATTTTATTTCATTTTTTTACCTTTAATATATATTTTTCTTGCAAATTGAGGTTTTAGTTGCAAATATTTTGATTCTAGTCATGTTAATTTTGTTCTTTTCATGGATTTCAATTGTTTATTTCCATTGATATTTGTGGTTGTATAATCATGCTTCTTTGGTACATGCACTCTTTGTCACAATTTTACCTCATTGTGAATAGAAGGCAGCTGTGAGGTCTTTAATTGATTTATGTGGATGCCAACGTGTATTGGATGATGAGTAGTAGGAGATCTTCAATTGTTCTCCTTCTCGAAGTGAGTACTCTGTCTTTCGTTTGGGAAGGTTATGTGAAACGATTTTTGTTCTTTAGATACTTTATGATTAGTTAGTGGTATGATGGATTTATTAGTTTTTTAGTTGTTTATGTGACATGGTACATTTGTCTTTGGATCACGATGACATTTATTCACGAATCCTTCATTTTGTTTAGCAAAGGGATAATCAAGAGATCGATGTCTCCAAGCAAAAGATAAACAAAAGGTATTCATTAGTTGGTTCTGAAACGTAGGTTTTGTTTCCCATTAAAATTAGTTTTCAATTTCTTTTAGCACAATCCAGGTAATTGGTTATGTATACGCTAAAAGAAAGGAAAATTTTAGTTGATAACGATATTTTTCATATCTTTTCGTTAATATTTGAAATAGTGATTCATTTTGAATTAGTTATTTTGTGTTTCATTTTATAATTCTTTGTGCACTATTGTGCTTGACTACTATAAGGTTTTATGTTGGCATGCTTCTATGTTGTCTCGAAGGTTTTATGATGTTATATATCTTTGTTTATGTCTCCTAAATTGAAATTAATAGATCTTAAATATGATATTGGGTTTCATTTTCTGGGTGTTTTTCTTTCATCAAAATTAGTTCTAGGGTTGATTCATTGGATATTTTTTATGTTTATTAGTTTATATTGCTTTGTATAAGGGAAGATGTTTGAACTGAAAAATTGTCACGAATTTGCCTAATCTTCTGTAATATTGCGTGCCTTTTTTTTTTTTTTTTTTTGAAATAGGTAAAAAGGAGGTTACAATGGGTAGGAAACTCTCCGCCGGAGAGTAACCCCCCTCTTATCATCTAGGATAATATACAATAGAGTGCTATCTTCTAAAAACGAAAATAGTAAGAATCTACTATAGAAAGGCCGAACTTGGACAGATAATCTGATGTCCTATTTCCTTCACGATAAACATAGTCAATGAGAATTAAAGGGATCTGCTGAAGAAGTAGAGCGCATTCTTGAATGATAGATCGGATTTGCCACGGGATCGAAGAGCGGCGCTTAACGGCTTTTATGACCGTCAGGTTGTTACCTTCTATAAACAGGATGTGTGCATGGTACTGGATGGCGTACCAAATCCCATTCCTGAGCAGTAGCTTTGGCCACCACAAATGATGTAGTACCTAAGTTAATTTCTTCCGCATGGATCATATCGCCACTGGTGTGCTCGATGAGGAAGCCAGCAGCAGAATCTTGTGCTGGTACAGGCACCATCAAAATTGAGTTTTAAGGTGCCAGTAGGGGGGCGGTCTAGACATCAACTGTGCCTGCATGCTTGCAATCCAGATTTTTAATAGTTTTCATCGAGAAAGGTTCATCAAGTTCTATTCGTACATTATCCATTCTTGAAACACTGCTAGCGCACGAAGGATAGCTGCAATCTAAGTTTTTTTTTTTTTTTTTTGACGAAAACATACTCATTCCTTATTTCCCAGATAATTCACAGAATATAAGCTACTTTCTCAAATTTGACGGATGGGTCATTCTTTAAATTAGATAGCCATTGGTGGAAATCAGTAGGGTGAGAGTTCTGCTGGATAGAATTCATTGTGTAGTTGCCACATTGTTCCAAAGATGTTTCGGCCATTCACAGTACAGAAAGAGGTGGTTTAATATTTTAGTGTGGGTATTGAGTAGAGGACACTTGTCTTTGCATTCCTCGGTACTTGAGGAAGCTACAAGTAGGAAGTGTCTTATGGAGACATTGCGTGATTAGTTCTACTGCAAATCACATATTATGAGTATTTGATTGAGATGCTTTACTGATTTTGCTCTAGGTGCCAAAGAATTCCTTGAATTTCTTGGTTGTTAAGACATTATTTATTTGGGTAGAATTTCCCCCCTCTACATAGGATTTAGTTGAAATATAGGATAAACTGCAAAGCAGAATGAAAGTTAAAGTTTGGTTACTTTCGTTCATCAACTGATGTTAGTGGTTTTGCACCTAAATTAATGTTAGTGCACTACTACACAATGGATATATTAGATTAGAATTTTTTCGTTGGATGATACACACCCGACATAGCAACACATGTGGTGACATAACTGTAATTAAAGTAACATTTTCTCAGATTTACTACTACGGTTCTTTCCATAACTGACGTAGTATATTATTTACTACGTTGGATTATCTTTTAAACACGTGTTTGTGTTGCATTAAGTTAATTCTTTATGTGTTTGTGTTGCATTAAGTTAATTCTTTATGTTTCTAAGTCAGACCAATCAATCCACCACAGATCATCTCATTATGTTGGCTTCACTAGCTATTAACTACTTTTATTTATTTCTTTCTTTCTTAAAAATGGTCTTTCATATTTATTTGTCACAAAGAAAGTTTGTGTAGGTGGACATCAACAATAAGAACAATGTTGGAGAAAGTTTTACATTATTGCTTGTATAGAAAAATGTGGATAAGGACATATTTTAGGGTCTTTTGCACAATTTAGACAGGGATTGTGAAGGAATCATTAACAATGTGAGAAGTTTAAATATGGGCAAAAGAGGAGAATAATGAAGCTTGAGATTAACACAGGTTGTGCAAAGCTTATAGCAACCCAAGTTTGATTGTATTGATAGCTCTCAATTCTTAACTATTTGCGGGGTTGGTTACTTTTGTAAAAAATTGAAAATGTTGTGTTTGCATAATAAAAGGGACTACAATTTGTGTAGCTCATTATTTGAGACTTCTCGTGGGACCACAATTTCTATGTACATGATCTTGGATGGTATCCCCCAAATCTGATTAAGGATGTTCTTTTCAAGAAGTTTACTAATAGTTTCTAATCTAAAAAACAAAAATAAATGATGGCTATCCATATAGCACTTTTGAACCTTGAAATTTATTTTGTTCTAAAATTTTGGGTGAAGTTTAAAAATAGTAATTGCTAAAACTTTTTCAACCATTATTTGGAATACAATCTCATCTATTTACAACTTAAAATTTACAGGATCAACAATTTTAGGTTGTGAGGATCAAGGGAAAATATAATAAGCTTCTCTTGCTAACCAAAAAGAGAAATTAGTTTTCACGCGGTGAAAGGAGAGCGAAACAAGGAAGAAAATTGATTTTACTATTAGTTTCCAAAAAATAATTATCTAATTAAAAACTTTATATTATTTAAATGAAAAATCGTAATCAATCCGTTTAATCTAATTGGTTGAAAATATTTATTCCAACTAAATTTCCCAAAATAAGGATGAAGTAGTTGTATAGTTGCCTACAATCAAAAATAAATAAATAAATAAAGTTTTGTATTTATCNNNTATTTAGCTAACTGATCATAAGAACTTATTTTCAAAATAGTGGAAAAAAATTATGGATAACTTGAAAGAAATTATGGATTATATAAGATAGTATAAGATAAATTGATGTTCAAAACATATTTTATATTTAAAAAAAATACTAAAATGATAAGTTTAGAGCTCTAAAAAATAATTTAAATTAAATTCCTAAAAAAAAAAGTAGGGGTTAATATGAACTTAAACATTGTAAATGTAGAGAATTAAATGTCATATTACCGCGATGTCACCCCCCCCCCCCGAAAAATCAATTTCTCAAAGGTAAGCCCGTTTGATTGAAAATGGGTTGACATGAAGAGTGAGGGGGGAGAATAAACTTCCTCCCTTCAAAAATGAAAAATCTTCATCATCCATCCTTCCTAGAAGAAGGGAGGTAGGAAAATAATTTCCTTCATTCATCTCATTTTATTCCGTTTAACTAAGTGATATGGAGAAAAATAAGAAAATTAAAATTAAAATTGAAATTAAAATTAAAAGGTGTTCTGGGGTTGGACGTAAAGGTAAACCCCTTAGATAGAAAATGGCTGGTAAAAGGTGTTACCGGGTGGAACTACCAACATCGATGGGGCTCATATTGATGTAAGAACATCCCACAATGGTGGGAAGACAAATCTCCACGGGGCTCCGAGACGCCCCGAAAATGGGCGAAAGCGAAGGGTATAAGTCACGAAAAAACGGTTTTGGGGGGTCCAAAATAAAAAGTGAAAATGAAAAGTGATGAAAATGGCACCATCGATAACTATGGGCCCGAGAGTCCATTAGAGTCCATTTCGTACCATGATTAGGTCGTAAAAAATGACGTATATGGTCGTCTTGGGCACATGTTGTACTTCGAAGAAAAGTGTCAAAAACGAGAGGTAAAAGGTGTTCCCGAGTGGAACTATCGTCATGGATGGGGCGTATTTTGATGTATGAATGTCCCACAGCGGTGGGGAGAAAAAGCTCCACCGGCCCGGGACGCCCCGAAAATGGGCGAAACCGAAGGCTATAAGTCACGAAAAAAAGGGTCCTGCGAGTCCCGAAATAAAAGGTGATAAAAATGGAAACATCGATAAATATGCACCTGAGGATTCTTTTGGAGTCCATTTTGTACCATAATTGGGTCGTAAATGGCATAATATGGCCGTCCCGGGCACGTGTCGGACTTTGAAAGGAAAATCCAAAAAAGGACGGTAAAAGGTGTTCCAGGGAGGAACTACTTCCATGGAAGGGGCTTATATTGATGTGGGAACGTCCCACAGTGGTAGAGAGACAAATCTCCATCGGGCCCGGTACGAGCGAAACCGAAGGCTATAAGTCACCAAAAAATGGTCCTAAGGTGTGCAAAATGAAAAGTGATGAAAATGGCACCATCGATAAATATGAGCCCAGGGAGTAGGTTAGAGTCTATTTCATACCATGATTGGGTTAGAAATTGCGTGTATGGCCGTCCCGGACATGTGTCAGGCTTTGAAGGAAAAAACCAAAAGCGGGCTGTAAAAGGTGTTCCCGGGTGGAACTACCGCCATGGATGGGGCCTATATTGATGTGAGAACCTTTCACAACGATGGGGAGATAAATCTCCACCGGGCCGCAAGACGCCCCAGAAATGAGCGAAATCGAAGGTTATAAGTCTTGAAAAAAGGGTCCTGGAGGATCCTAATTGAAAAGTGATGAAAATGGAACCATCGATAATTATTGGCCCAGGGATTCCATTGGAGTCCATTCCATTCCATGATTGGGTCGGAAATGGCGCATAAGACCGTCTTGGGCACGTGTGAAGGAAAACGCTGAAAACGGGTGGTAAAAAGGTGTTCGCAGGTGTAACTACCGCCATGGATGGGGCTTAAATTGATGTAAGAACGTCCCATAGCGGTGGGGAGACAAAAATCTCCACTGGGTCTTGGGACGCCACGGAAATGGGCGAAACCGAAGGCTATAAGTCATGAAAAAATGGTCCCGGGGGGTCCAAAAGAAAAAGTGATTAAAATGGAACCATTGATAATAATGGGCCCGGGCAGTCCATTAGAGTCCATTTTGCACCATGATTAAGTCAGAAATGGCGTATATGGCCGTCCTGAGAACGTGTCGAATTTTGAAGGTACAGTCCGAAAACTGGTGGCAAAAGGTGTTTCCCGGGTGGAACTACCAGGGTGGATGGGGTGTATATTGATGTGGGAACGTCCCACAATGGTGGGGAGCAAAATCTCCACCAGGCTCTAGGACGCCCCGAAAATGGGCGAAACCCAAGTTTATAAGTCACGACAAACTGGTCTTAGGGGGTCTGAAATGAAAAGTGATGAAAATGGCACCATCGGTAATTATGGGCCTGGGAAGCCCATTGGTGTCAAATTGTACCATGATTGGGTCGGAAATGGCTATATAGCCGTCGCGGGCACACCTTGGGCTTTGAAGGAAAATGTTGAAAACAGGCGGTAAAAGGTGTTACTGGGTGGAACTATCGCCTTGGATGGGGCTTATATTGATGTTGGAATGTCTCACAAAGGTCAGGAGACAAATCTCCACCGGGCTTTGGGACGCCCCGGTAATGGGCGAAACCGAAGGCTACAAGTCACGAAAAACCTGTCTCGGGGGGTCCGAATGAAAAGTGATATAAATGGCACAATCGATAAATATGGGCATGTGGAGTCCATTAGACTCCATTTAGTACCATGATTGGATCGGAAATGGCGTATATGGCGGTCTCGGGCACATGTCGAACTTTGATGGAAAACACCAAAATCGACGGTAAAAGGTGTTCCCAGGTGGAACTACCACCATATAATGAGCTTATATTGATGTTGGAACGTCCCACAATGGTGGGGGACGAATCTCCACCAGGCCCCGGGACGCCCTGGAAATAGGCGAAACCTAAGGCAACAAGCCACGAAAAAACGGTCCCGGGAGGTCTGAAATGAAAACTGATGAAAATGGCACCATCAATAAATATGAGCTGAAGGAGTCCATTGGAGTCCATTTCGTACCATGATTGGGTCGGAAATGGCGTATATGGCCGTCCTGGGCACGTGTTGGACTTTAAAGGGAAACACCGAAAACAGGCGGTGAAAGGTGTTCCTGGGTGGAACTACTACCATGGATGGGGCTAATATTGATGTGGGAACGTCCCACAACAGTAAGGACATAAATCTCCATCGGGCCCCGGGACACCCCGGAAAAAGGGTGCAGCCGATTACTATAAGTCACGAAAAAACTGCCCCAAGAGGTGTGAAATAAAAAGTGATAAAAATGGCACCATCGATAAATATGGGCTCGAGGATTACATTCGAGTCTGTTTCGTACCATGATTGGGTCGGAAATGGCGTATACAGCCTTCCCCAGCGCGTGTCAGACTTTCAAGAAAAACTCCAAAAACGGGTTGTAAAAAGTATTTCCGGATGGAACTGTCTCCAAGGATGGGGCTTATATTGATGTGGGAACGTCCCACAATTGTGGGGAGACAAATCTCCGCTATGTCGCGGGACGCTTCGGAAATAGGGAAAACCTGAGGCTACAAGTCACAAAAAAGCTGCCCTGAGGGGTCTGAAATGAAAAGTGATGAAAATGGCACCATCGATAAATATGGGCTCGGGGAGTACATGGAAGTCCATTTTGTACAATGATCGGGTCGAAAATGGCGTACATTTCCGGGCACGTGTTAGACTTTGAAGGAAAACGCCAAAAATGGGCGGTAAAATGTGTTCCGGGTGGAACTACATCCATGGATAAGGCTTATATTGATGTGGAAACGTCCCACAACGGTGAGGAGACAAATCTCCACCAGGCCAGAGACGCAACAGAAACGGGCGAAACCGAATGCTACAAGGCGACACTTGCCTCGGGAACACCTTTAACAGCCTGTTTTCGGCGTTTTCCTTTAAGTCTGACACGTGTCCGGGACCACCATATAGGACATTTTAGACCAAATGAATGGCCGAAACGGACTCCAATGGCCTCCTAGAGCCCATATTTGTCCATGGCATCCTTTTCATCAATTTTCATTTCTGGGCCCCGGGGCCGATTTTCGTGACTTATAGCCTTCGGTTTCGGTCATTTTCAGGGTGTCCCCGGCCCAGTGGAGATTGGCACCCTTATCGCAAGGGCGCGTTCCCACATCAACATAAGCCCCACCCATGGCGACACTTACCCCTGGGAACACCTTTAACAACCCGTTTTCGGCGTTTTCCTTCAAAGTCCGACACCTATCCAGGACCACCATATAGGCCATTTCGGACCAAATTAATGGACGAAACGGACTCCAATAGCCTCCTAGGGCCCATATTTATTCGTGGACCCCTTTTTGTCAATTTTCATTGCGGAGCCCCAGGGCCGATTTTGGTGACATGGAGCCTTCGGTTTCGGCCATTTACGGGGATTCCCGGGGCTCGGTGGAGATTGCCCCCCCCCCATCGCAAGGGTGCGTTCCCGTATCAATATAAGCCCCACCCATGGCTACGCTTGCCCTCGGGAACACATTTAACATCCCGTTTTTGGTGTTTCCTTCAAAATCCGACACGTGTTAGGGACCAGCATATAGGCTATTTCAGACCAAATCAATGGCCGAAACGGATTCCAATGGCCTTCTAGGGCCCATATATGTCCGTGGCACCCTTTTCGTCAATCTTGATTTCTGAGCCCCCGTAGCTGATTTCTGTGACATATAACCTTCGATTTCAGTATTTCATGGGCGTTGTGGGGCCCGGTTGAGATTAGCTACCCAATCACAAGGGCGTGTTCCCACATCAACATAAGCCCTACCATGGTGTCACTTATCCCCGGGAACACCTTTAACAACTCGTTTTTGGTGTTTTTCTTACAAAGTTTGTCACGTGTCCGAGACCACCATATAAGCCATTTCGGACCAAATCATTGGCCAAAACAGACTCCCAAGGCCTCCTAGGAAACATATTAGTCCATGGAACTCTTTTCGTCAGTTTTCATTTCAGAGCCTTTGGGACCGATTTTCGTGACTTATAGCCTTCAATTTCGACCATTTCCGGGACATCCCGAGGCCCGGTGGAGAATGCCCCCCCCATAGCAAGGGCGCATTCACACATAGATATAAACCCCACCAATGGCAACACTTTCCCCGGGGAACACCTTTAACAACCCGTTTTAGGCGTTTTCCTTCAAAGTCCGACACGTGTCCAGAACCACCATATTGGCCATTTTGGACCAATTTAATGGCCGAAATGTACTCCAATGGCCTCCTAGGCCCCATATTTATTCGTGGCACCTTTTCGTCAATTTTCAGTTTGGAGTCCCCGCGGCCGATTTTCATGACTTATCGCCTTCGGTTTCAGTCGTTTCTAGGGCGTCCTGGGCCCGTGGAGATTTCCCCCCCTCGCAGGGGCGCGTTCCTACATCAATATAAGCCCCAATAGCGACACTTGCTCCTAGGAACATATTAAACAACCCATTTTCGGCGTTTTCCTTCAAAGTCCGACACGTGTCTGGGACCACCATATAGGCCATTTCGGACCAAAACAATGGCCGAAACGGACTCCAATGGCCACCTAGGGCCCATATTTGTCCATGACACCCTTTTCGTCAATTTTCATTTCGGAGCCCCCGAGGCAGATTTTCTTAACTTGTAGCCTTCTATTTCGGCCATTTCGCGTCTCAGGCCCGGTGGAGATTGGTCCCCCTATCGCAAGGGCACGTTCCTACATAAATATAAGGCTCACCCATGACAACACTTGCCCCCGGAAACATCTCTAACAGCGTGTTTTTGGTGTTTTCGTTCAAAGTCTGACACGTGTTCGGAACCACCATATAGGCCATTTCGGACCAAATCAATGGCCGAAACGGACTCCAATGGCCTCCTAGGGCCCTTATTTGTCCGTGACACTCGTTTCGTCAATTTTCATTTCGGAGCCCCTAGGGCCGATTTTCTTGACATATAGCCTTCTGTTTCAGCCATTTCCGGGGTGTCTCGGGGCCTGGTGGAGATTGGCCCCCAACTGCAAGGGCGCGTTCCCACGTGAATATAAGCCCCACCCATGGCGACGCCCCCGGGAACACCTTTAGCAGCCTGTTTTAGACGTTTTACTTCAATGTCCAACACGTGTCCGGGACCACCATATAGGCCATTTAGGACCAAATCAATAGCCGAAACGCACTCCAATGGCCTCCTAGGGTCCATATTTGTCCGTGGCACCCTTTTCGTCAATTTTCATTTTGGAGCCCCCGGGGCCGATTTGCGTGGCTTGGCCTTCGTTTTCGGACATTTCCGGGGCATCTCAAGGCCCGTTGGAGATTGGCCCCTTCATTGCAAGGGCGTGTTCCCACATGAATATAAGCCTCACTCATGGTGACAGTTTCCTCCGAGAACAACTTTAACAACCCTTTATTCGGCGTTTTCCTTCAAAGTTCGACACGTGTTCGGGACCACCATATAGGCCATATTGGACCAAGTCAATGGCTGAAACGGACTTTAATGGCCTCCTAGAGCCCATATTTTTCCGTATCACCTTTTTCATCAATTTTCATTTCGGAGCACCCGGGTCCAATTTTCGTGACTTATACCCTTCGATTTCGGCCATTGCCGGGACGTCTCGGAGCCCGGTGGAGATTGACCCTCCATCACAAGGGCGCATTCCCACATGAATATAAGTCCCACCCATGGCGACACTTGCCCCTAGGAACACTTTTAAGATACCGTTTTCGGCGTTTTCTTTATAGGCCATTTCGGACCAAATCAATGGCTGAAACGGACTCCAATGGCCTCCTTGGGCCCATATTTGCATGTGGCACCCTTTTCATCAATTTTCATTTAGGGAGCCCCATGGGCCGATTTTCGTGACTTCACAAGTTGGGAAGAAAAAGAGTAGAAATTCTATTGGGCAAAGAATTGATCCAGGGTGGGAACGTGGGACTGTAGTTGATAGTACTTCTAAAGAGGTAAAATGCAAACATTGTGGAATTGTGAGATCGGGAGGTGTTTATAGGTTGAAACATCATCTTGCTTGCTCCCATTGCAATGTTGGGCCATGTCTTAAGGTTCCTGATGATGTTAGGGATAAATAAAGAGAGCTTTTACAGAATAATATGGAGTCCCAAAAAAAGAAAAGAAAATTTAGTGATGTTGGTGATGTTGGTGAAATGCACATGGAAAGAGGTACTCTAAATTCTTTCATTACAAAGAAAAGGCTGGGTAACCAAGTTACACTTAACCAAATGTTTAAGAAGGATCAAAGAGATGAAGTTTGCCAACAAATTGCTCTTATTTCTATAAAAATGCCATAGCGTTCAATGCAGTCAATAATCTCGAACTCTAGTTGATGATTGATATGATAAGTAGGTTTGGAATAGGACTTAAGCCTCCTAGTTAACATGAGGTTCGAGAAAACTTTTTGAAGAAAGAAGTGATCAGTGTTGGGCAAATGCTTGAGGAGTATAAAGAAGAGTGGAAAACGACAGGTTGTACCACTATGTCTGATGGTTGGTTCGATAGGAAAGGGCGCTTGATATGTAACTTTTTGGTAAAGAGTCCTAAAGGTAGTGTCTTTCTACATTCCCTCGATACTTCAGATATTTCAAAAACTGCGGATAAAGTACTTGAGATGTTAGATGTTGTTGTTGAAAAGGTTGGGGAAGAAAATGTTGTTCAAATTGTGACAGATAATGCTGCAAATTATAAGGCAGCAGGAGAGAAGTTAATGGAGAAAAGGAAGTATTTATTTTGGACACCCTGTGCTGCTCATTGTATAGATTTGATGTTAGAGGACTTAGGTAAGAAGCTCAAGGTTCATAGTACCACAATTGCTAAGGCTAGAAGAATTGCATCTTACATATATTCTAGGACATTGCTCAATACATGGTTGAAAGAATTTACAAAGAGTAGGGAGCTTATTAGACCTGATATTACTAGATTTGCTACATCATACTTGACATTGAGGTACATGAATGAACAAAAAGGCCCTTTGTTAGCGCTTTTTGCATCTAATAAGTGAAAGATCAGTAGGTTCGCAAAGACTTTAGAGGGAAAAAAGGTTTAGAGAGTTGTTTTGGGTACTCGACGCTTCTGGCAGGGTGTTGTAACATGCTTAGGCTGCATTAACACTTGCTAAAGTGTTGAGAATGGTGGATTCTGATGAGAGGCCAGCCATGGGATTCATTTACGAAGCGATGGATCAAGCCAAAAATCTAATTAAGGCCAACTTTAATTCTGTGCAAAGAAAGTAAGCTCATCCTTCTTTATTCTGTTATGCATCTCTAAATTGTAACCTTGTTTACTGAATTTGTGGTTCTATATGAAATGGTATTTGCAGTTATCGGCCTGTATTGGATATAGTCGATGAGCGATGAGAATCTCAATTGCATAGACCCTTACATGCTGCTGCCTACTTTCTTAATCCTCATTTCCATTACAGTCCAGATTTTAAAGCTGATGCGGAAATAAAAATAGGATTGTACAACTGTTTGCAAAGAATGGAGCCAAATCCAGCAGAACGAGTTGACATAGATATGCAACTGGATGATTTCAAGAATGCACAAGGCTTCTTTGGTTTGCCTACAACCATAGCAACAAGAACAAAGAAATCACCAAGTTAATTTTATGCATCTTCTCTTGGTTAGATTCTGCATGGTTTCGTTGCTTGAGTGATAGACCAAGTGTTGTGCTTAATTGTTACAGCTGACTGGTGGGATTCATATGGAGATCAATGCCCTCAATTGAAAAAGTTCGTCATTAGAGTCTTAAGCTTAACTTGTAGCTCTTCTGGCTGTGAAAGAAATTGGAGCGCATTTGAGATGGTAATCCTTGTATATTTTGTCACTAAAGCTCGATTATAAAATGCGACAAACTAACTTACAATTTATTTCTTCCTTTTTCTCTTGTATTTATTAGGTCCATTCAAAGAGGAGGAATCGTTTGCATCAACAAAAGATGAATGACCGTTTTTGTGATGTATGACTTCAAGCTAAAAAATAGACAAACCAAAAGATCCAACATGCCACAACAAACAATTGATTTATATGCTATGCCTTCAGACGATGAGTGGATAACAGAGAGGGAAGAGCCGCTCCTTCCACAAGATGGCGCGTGGTTAAATAATCTTGATCGAGTAGTTAGAAGATACGCAAGAGAAGCGACGCAAAATGAAGAGGATGAATCTGGTGGAGATGTTAACTTGTCTGATGTGGGAGAAACATGTAAGTGAAAAAGAATTGAAACTTTTACATCTAAGTTTCATGGTTAGAAAGATAACCACAATGTCTCTTACTCTCATTTTCATATTTAAACTTGTAAATGAAGATGCTGCAATTCTGCTTAGTGATGATGAGCTCGAGCTAGCTAACGTGGGTTCAAATGATATGACAAATATCGATGATTTGAATATTGATCCCACCGTGGAAGATGAAGTTAATTTTACCAGTGAAGAAGGAAATACGGGCATCGACACCAACACCGGCACCGTCATGGGTAGCGATGATGTGCACGATAGTAACTTTGGTTATAATGAGGATCAGTTCGCCATTAAATGTTTGTCACGGCTTTGACGTCCTGGTGAAACTTGTTTATTGGCTCATTTATTATCAATTGTAAACTTGTAATATGTAATTTCTGATTAAGTTTGTCGCTTGCTCGAACAATTTGTACAATGTTGGTGGCTAGTTGCACCTATTCAATATGACATATGAGTTTTATCCGTTCAAAGTTGTTTTTTGATCATTAATAATGAGATAAGTTAACAAAAGAGTTTTTATAATAGGAGAAAAGTAGGATCTTACGATCCTACTAGGTCTCCATCGATCCAAATTAGAATCCCGATCCTGCCGACTCGTGTCTAAGACCACCATATAGGCCATTTCAGACCAAATCAATGGCCGAAAACGGACTCCAAAGGCCTCCTAGGGCCCGTGTTTGTTCGTGGCACCCTTTTCGTCAATTTTCATTTCAGAGTCTCCGGGGCCAATTTTCTTGACTTATAGCCTTCAGTTTCGGCCATTTCCAAGGCGTCCCGGGGTCTGGTGGAGATTGACCTACCCATCGCAAGGTCACCTTCCCACATGAATATAATCCCCACCAATGGCGACAGTTGCCCCTGGGAACACCTTTAACAACCCTTTTTTGGCGTTTTCATTCAAAGTCCGACATGTGTCCGGGACCACTATGTAGGCCATTTCAGACCAAATCAATGGCCTTAATGGACTCCAATGGGCTCCTAGGGCCCATATTTGTCTGTGGCACCCTTTTCATCAATTTTCAATTCGGAGCCCCCGGGGCGGATATTCGTGACTTATAGCCTTCGGTTTCGGACATTTTCGCGGTGTCCTAGAGCCCTATGGAGATTCCCCCTGTCTCAAGGGCACGTTCCCACATGAATATAAGCTCCACCCATGGTGACACTAGCCCCCGGCAACACCTTTAACAGCCCGTTTTCGGCGTTTTCCTTCAAAGTCCAACACGTGTCTAGGACAACCATAGACGCCATTTCGGACCAAATCAATGGACGAAATGGACTCCAATGGCCTCCTAGGGCCCATATTTGTCCGTGGTATCCTTTTCGTCAATTTTCATTTCAAAACCCCCGGGCCAATTTTTGTGCCTTATAGCCTTCGATTTTAGCCATTTCCGGGGCGTCTCGGAGCCCAGTGGAGATCAGCCCCCTACCCATCGCAAGGGTGCGTTCCCACATGAATATAAGCCCCACCCATGGCGACACTTGCCCGCAGGAACACTTTTAACAGCTCGTTTTCGGCATTTCCCTTCAAAGTCCGACACGTGTCTGGGACCACTATATAGGCCATTTCGGACCAAATCAATGGCCGAAACGGACTCCAAAGGCCTCCTAGGGTCCATATTTGTTTTTGGCACATTTTTCGTTAATTTTCATTTCGGAGTCCCCGGGGCCGATTTTCTTGAC
Organism: Kewa caespitosa; assembly: GCA_900322205.1. NCBI lineage: Eukaryota > Viridiplantae > Streptophyta > Magnoliopsida > Caryophyllales > Kewaceae > Kewa > Kewa caespitosa. The sequence continues at coordinate 40,556 of ONZA01015032.1, read as the reverse complement.
TTGTAGCCTTTGGTTTCGCCTATTTCCAAGGCGTCCCGGGGCCCGGTGGAGATTGGCCCCGGCATCACAAGGTCAGGTTCCCAAATGAATATGAGCCCCACCCATGGCGACACTTGCCCCCGGGAACACCTTTAATAGTCCATTTTTGGCATTTTCATTCAAAGTCCGACATGTGTCCGGGACCACCATGTAGGCTATTTTGGACCAAATCAATGGCCGAAACGAACTCCAATGGCCTTCTAGTTCCCATATTTTTCCGTGGCACCCTTTTCGTCAATCTTCATTTTGGAGCCCCCGGGGCCGATATTCATGACTTATATAGCCTTTGGTTTCGGCCATTTCCTGGGCGTCCCAGGCCCGATGGAGATTCCCCCCCCCCCCCGGTCGCAAGGGCGCGTTCCCACATGAATATAAGCCCCATCAATGGTGGCACTTGCCCTCGTGAACACCTTTAACAGCCCGTTTTTGCGTTTTCCTTCAAAGTCTAACACGTGTCTAGGACAACCATATAGGGCATTTCGGACCAAATGAATGGCCGAAACGGACTCCAATGGCATCCAAAAATACCATATTTGCCATGGCACCCTTTTCGTCAATTTTTATTTCGGAGCCCCTGGGGCCGATTTTCGTGACTTATAGCATTTGGTCATGGCATTTTCGGGGTGCCCCGGGGCCCGAAGGAGATTCCCCCCCTCCCATTGCAAGGGATTGTTCCCACATGAATATAAGCACCACCTATGGCGACACTTTCCCTCGGAACACCTTTAACAACCGATTTTCAGCGTTTTCCTTCAAAGTCCGATACGTGTACGGGACCACCATGTAGGCCATTTCGAACCAAATCAACGGCCGAAACGGACTCCAATGTCCTCCTAGTGCCCATATTTGTCCGTGGCACCCTTTTTGTCCATTTTCATTTTGGAGACCCCGTGGCCGATTTTCGTGACTGACCTTTAGTTTCGGCCATTTCCAGGGCGTCAGGGGGCCGGTGGAGATTGGCCGCCCCATCGCAAGGGCACGTTCCCACATGAATATATGCCCAACCCATGGCGACACTAGCCCCCAGGAATACCTTTAACAGCCCGCTTTCGGCGTTTTCCTTTAAAATCCGACACTTGTCCGGGACCACCATACAGGCCATTTTGGACCAAATCAATGGCCAAAACGGACTCCAATGGCCTCCTAGGGCTCATATTTGTATGCGGCACCCTTTTTGTCAATTTTAATTTCAGAGCCCCTGGGGCCGATTTTCGTGTCTTATAGCCTTCGCTTTCAGCCATTTTTGGGGCGTCCTAGGGCCCGGTGGAGATTGCCCCCCCCCCCATCGCAAGGGCGCGTTCCCGCATGAATATAAGCCCCACCCATGGCGACACTTGCCCCCGGGAACACCTTTAAAAGCCCATTTTCGGCATTTTCATTCAAAGTCCGACACGTATCCAAGACAACCATATAGGCTTTTGGACCAAATCAATGGCCGAAACGGACTTCAATGGCGTCCTAGGGGCCATATTTGTCTGTGGCACCCCTTTCGTCAATTTTCATTTCGGAGCCCCCACA
>ONZA01015031.1:27289-41286 GCA_900322205.1 Kewa caespitosa | reverse complement strand
AAGCGTTAAATATGAACAGCAATTGTAACCGCAATTCCTCTTACTTTGAAGCCGATTATGATTGAAATTATCAAAATTGCTTGTATCTAACCAGAACATGATCCAATCTGAAAATATAGTTTCAATTGCTTGACCAATTGAAAAAGAAATATGCTTATGACGTTAACGGTCGTCAGAAAAAGTTAAATATGGTTCTTTTTGGATTTTTGATTTATGTGGCTTAAATTAAAGAAAACAATAAAGATATGGACTTGATTTGCTCTCGAGTCTAACGAAAACAAACAAGAACTAACTCTTAGAGTCTCACCAAGAGCAAGGATTTGAATATGAGTCTCACAAATATTTTATTTTACATCCAAGTATGGACTTTATCATCAATATTGTTAATATGAAATCAATAGTTTTCTTATTTCAAAAATGTATGTCTAGTTGGTTCGTCATTTGAAAAAGAAATAGGCTTAAAACGACAAGGATCGTTAAACAACGTTAACTACAAAAGCAATTGCATCAGTAATTCTTATTTTTTGAAAACGTAGTTCGACTAAAATGATAAATGTTTTTTGTATATGTTCAAATCATGTTTCAATGATAAATATAGGTTTTATTGGTTCGTCTATTGAAAGAGAAATAGGCTTAAAATGCTAACGATCGTTTAATAGCGTTAAATATGAACCGCAGTTGCAGTCACAAGCATTATTGTTTGAAAGCCAAAGGTCATTAAAATAATTGCAATTGTTTATATCTAACCAGAACATGATGCAATTTTAAATGGCAGTTTCAATTGCTTCATCAATTGAAAAGGAAATATGCTTAAGATGCTAACGTTCGTTAAAAAGCGTCAACTGGGAGCACCAATTACATCCGTGATTTTTGGTGTTTGAAAAGCAAGTATGATGAAAATAATAAATTTTGTTTATAACTAACTAGAATGAGATCCAATTTTACAAAACAATTTAAATTGCTTTTTCAATTGAAACGGAAATAGATTTAAACACTATCAATCGTTAAGAAGCATTAAATATGAACAACAATTGCAACATCAATACTTCTTACTTGAATGCCAATTATGGTTAAAATCATCAATTTTTTTTTTCCTAACCAGATTACTATCAAGTTTGAAAAAACAGTTTCAATTGATTTACCCCTTCAATGAGAAATACGCTTGTAACGCTAACGATCGTCAAAAAGCGTTATATATGAAAGGCAATTGCGATAGAAATTCTATTTAAAGACAAATAAGCTTAAAACGCAAACGATGGTTCGTGAGCGTTAAATCAGAATACCCAATGCATTCGCAATTCTCGTTATTTTAATGCCGTGTGTGATTAATTGATAAATATTGGTGGTATATAATGAAATTATGATTATATTTAAAAAAAAATAGTTTTAGTTGGTTCGTCAACTGAAAGAAAATAGGCTTAAAACGCTAACGATAGCCAAAAATCGTTAAATGTGAAAAGCAATTGCAACCGCAATTCTAATTATTTCAAAGCCTAGTGTGAATTCTAACCATAACATATTCGTATTATAAAAATAGTTATAATTCGTTCGTCATTTGAAAGAGAAATACGCTTAAAACAATAACGATCGTTAAAAAGCGTTAAATATGAAAGGCAATTGTGACCGTAATTCATTTTATTTAAAAGTTGAATATTATTGAAATCATCAAATTTGATGTTACCTAAACCAAACATGATCCAAATTTGAAAATAATTGCAATTGACTCATCAACTGAAAGAGAAATAGCCTTAAATTGTTCACGATCGTTAAAAAGAGTTAAATATGAACACAAATTTCAACCGCGATTCTTAATATTCGAAAGCCAAGCATGATTAAAATAATAAATTTGTTAATAACTAACCAGAATGAGATCCAATTTTATAAAAAAAATTCACTTGGTTTCTTAATTGAAAGAGAAATAGGCTTAAAACAGTATCGATCGTTAAAAAGCGATAAATACGACAAGAAATTGCAACAAGAATTCTTATACTATGAAAGCCCAGTATGATATAAATTATCAATATTGGTTGTGTATAAATAGAACATGCTCCATTTTTAAATAATAGTGTCAGTTGGTTCAGCAATTGAAAGATAAATACGCTTAATACGCCACAATCGTCAAAAAGCAAAAAATATGTTCCAACAAAAATACTTTTATGCACCAAAAATCTCGGATTCCACGGGGTAAATGCATTAAAAAGGGACAAACTTTAGCAGGTGATGTGTCGTGGCCATTGTAGCACATGTGTCGCCCAGTGCTGGAGTTACGAAGGTGTGGCCAGAGCGCATATTGTGTTTTCTGGCTTGTACTTTTTGGCCGCTATTTGGCATTGGGTTGAACAACAACTCAACCTGAAATTCTTTTTATTATAAAGCCGAGTATGGATTTCATGATCAATATTGTTGTTATCAAATCAACAGTTTTCCAATTTGAAAAACATAAGTCTAATTGGTTCGTCGATTGAAAAATAAATAGGGTTAAAACAACGAGGATCGTTAAACAACGTTAAACATAAAAGCAATTGTAACCGTATTTGTTATTATTTGAAAATGGAGTTCAACTGAAATGATAAACATTTGTGGTATCTGTTCAAATCATGTTTTAATCATAAAACTAGGTTCTATTGGTTCATAGATTTAAAGTGAAATAGCTTAGAATGCTCACGATCGCTTAATAGCATTAAATATGAACCGCAATTGCAGTCGCAAGTATTATGATCATTAAAATAATCGTACTTGTTTATATCTAACTAGAAAATAATCGTCAAGTAGAAAATAATCGTACTTGTTTTTATTAATAGTTTCAATTGCTTCATTAGTCGAAAGAGAAAGACGCTTCAAACGCTAACGATCATTAAAAAGCGTCAAATAGGAACACCAATTGCAGCCGCGATTTTTAATATTTGAAATCCGAGTATGATGAAAATAATCAATTTTGTTGATAAATAACATGAATCAGATCCAATTTTACAAAATAATTTCAATTGGTTTTTCAATTGAAAGGGAAATAGACTTAAAACACTATCGATCTTGAAGAAGATTTAAATATGAACATCAATTGCAACCGCAATTCTTCTTACTTATAAGCCAATTATGGATAAAATCATGAAACTGGTTTTTACTAACCAGAACACTATCCAATTTGAAAAAAAAAAGTTTCAATCTATTTGCCAATTGAATGAGAAATACGCTAATAAAGCTAATGATCGTTAAAGAATGTTAAATATGAAAAGCAATTGCAACACAAATTCTATTTAACGTAAAGCCAAGTACGATTGAAATGATCGATGTTGTTGGTCTCAAATCTAGACATGGTCTCTTTTTATAAAATAGTTTCAATGGGTTAGTCAATTTAAAGAGAAATACACTGAAAATGCAAACGATCGTTAATAAGCGTTAAATCAGAACAGCCATTGCATTCACAATTCTCGTTATTTAAAAGCCGTGTGTGATGAAATTATAAGAATCACGGTTGAAATTGCTTTTAAAATTAACGAACTAAATGCAATTATTTTTTTAAATCAAACCATTATTTGTATAAATACGTCTAATATTTATCAATTTGATAATGCACGGCTTATAGATAACAAGAATTGCGAATTTAAAGGCTGTTCCTATTTCACGCTTATTAACGATCGTTTGTGTTTTAAGCGTATTTCTATTTAAATTGACTAACCCATTGAAACTATTTTAAAAAAAAAAGGGAACATATTCAGGTTGTATACCAACAAAATTGATCATTTCAATCATACTTGGCTTTACGATAGTTATAATTTATATTGCAATTGCTTTTAATTTTAATGCTTTTTGACGACCGTTAGCGTCATAAGCAAATTTCTCTTTCGATTGGCAAAGCAATTGAAACTATTTTTTAAAATTGGATCATGTTCTAGTTAGCTATAACCAACTTTTAAATTTCAATCATAATCATCTTTCAAGTAAGAAGATTTGTGGTTGCAATTGCTGTTCATATTTGACACATTTTAACGATCGATAGTGTTATAAGCCTATTTCTCTTGCAATTGAAAAACCAATTGAGGTTCTTTTGTAAAATTGGATCTCATTCTGGTTTTTTATAAACAAATATGATTATTTTAATCATACGACGTTTAAGGATTAAAAATCGTGATTGTAATTGGTGTTCGTATTTAGCGCTTTTTAACGACCGTTAGCTTTTTAAGCCTGATATGAGTTGCATCCATGGAAACTCTTAATGTCATCAAATATCAAAAGAATTGGAAATGTAAGCGTGATATGAGTTGCATTGATGGAAACTCATAATATCATCAAATTTCAAAAGAACTGGCAATGGTTAAAGCGTGCGCGCGCTAAATTGTGTCCCCGATCGAATCGCGGAAAGGAATTCATCTTATCCTGGGTTAAGGTGATCTTATCCAGGGTTAAAGTTAGAATATCCTTTTATTTGTTTCCTACGTCTTATAGGAATCCTATATATTATTTACTTTCTATAGTTTTAAATTCCCACTTTTTTGGATTGTTTCTTTATTTCGATTAGCAATTAGGAAACTGTTTTGTTTCCTAATTATTTCTTGCTTTCCTAGGATGGTTAGACTCCTTTGGGAGATAACTTCTACTTGTTTNATGCCTATTTAAAGGCCTTAGGATAGTTTACTTTCATTAATGCTTGAGAAAATATAAAAACGTTCTTTGTGAACATCCCTTCTTGTTTGTGAGATGCGAACAAAACCCTATTCGTGAGATTCGAATAGTTGAGTTCTCAGAGGTGAGTTCAAACCCCTTGTTCTTGTTGAGAGGCTGAGAACTAGTTCTTTAGGTTAGTTTGTTGAGAGGTGAGCTTAAACCTTGAAGTTCGTAAAAAAGAGAGAGCCTAGGTTGTGTATTCACATCAAAGCGTATTTGTCTTTCAACTAATGAACCAATTGAAACTATTATTTGAAATTGCATCATGTTGGGGTTAGATATAAACAATTATGGTAATTTAAATAATCCTAGGCTTTTAAACAATAATACTTTTGACTGCAATTGTTGTTCATATTTGACGCTACTAAACAATCATTAGCGATTTAAGACGATTTCTCTTTCAGTTAACGAACTAATAGAATATATTTTTAAAATTGAAACATGTTTTGAACATATTCCAAAAATATTGATCATTTCATTCTAACTCCGTTTTCAAATAATAAGAATTACGGTTGCAATTGGTCTTCATGGGTAACGCTGTTTAACGATGCTCATCGTTTTAAGCCTGTTTCTTTTTCAATTTACCAACCAATTACAGTTAAATTTTTGAAATTGGTAATTTTTTCATTTTATGTCAACAATATTAATCAAATCAATCATACTCGCCTTTAAAATAACAAGAATTTGAAGTTAAATTGTTTTTCATATTTACTTCTTTTTAACGATTGTAGAGTAATAAGAGTATTTCTCTTTCAATTGACAAACCAATTAAAGATATATTTTGAATATTGAACATGTTCTTTATTAGATACAACAAATATTGATCATTTAAATCATACTTGGCTTTCAAGTTATTAAATCATATTTATCGCTTCTTAACGGTTGATAGTGTTTTAAGCCTATTTCCTTTTAATTGAAAAACCAACTGAAATTCTTTGATTAAATTTGATCGTATTCTTTTTTGTTATAAACAAAATTGATTATTTTATTCATGCTTGTCTTTCAAATACTAAGAATCGCGGTTGTAATTTGTGTTCATACTGAACTCTTTTTAACGATCGTTAGCATTTTTAGACTATTTTACTTTCCATTGACGAATCAATTGAAGTTATTTTAAGAGTTGGTTCATTTTTGGGTAATATACGATCAAATTTTATGATTTCAATCATACTTGACTTCTTCATAAAATTAACTACCGTCGCAATCGCCTTTAATGTTTAATGCTTTTTAAAGATCGCTATTGTTCTTAGCGTATTTCTCTTCCAATTGACGAACAAATTATAGCTACTCTTTATGATAGGATCATGTTATGGTTCGAATTCATGTATATGGATGATATGAATCACAAAAGTCTTTAAAATAGTTAGAATTGCATTTGCAATTGCTTTTCACATTTAACGATTTTTAACGATCGTTAGCGTCTTAAGCCTATTTATCTTTCAGTTGATGAACCAACTGCAACTATCTTTTGAAATCAAAACATGATTTGATTATATACCAACAATATTTATGAATTTATTCACACACGAATTTTAAATAATGAGAATTCCAATGGCTGTTTATATTTAACGCTCATTGACGATTGATAGTGTCTTAAACCTATTTCTCTTTAAATCCAAAACCAATTGAAAATCTTTTGTAAAATTGGATCTCGTTCTTTCTAGTTATAAATAAAATTTAATCTTTTAATCATAATTTGCTTTCAAGTATTAAGAATTGCGGTTGTAATTTGTGTCCATTTTCAACAATTTTAACGATCGTGAGCATTTTAAGTCTATTTCTCTTTTAATTGACAAATCAATTGCAATTATTTTCAGAATTGGATCATGTTTGGGTTAGATACTGTCGATTTTATATGATTTCAATCATACTAGACTTTTAAATAAAATGAATTGCAGTCGCAATCGCCCTTCATGTTTAATGCTTTTTTTTTAACAATCGCTACTGGTTTAAGCGTATTTCTCATTCAATTGATGAACAAATTATAACTACTTTCCATAATAGGATCATGTTATGGTTTCGCATAATAAGGGTACTTCTCATTCAATTGATGAACCAATTGAAACTATTATTTAAAATTGCATCATGTTTGGGTTAGATGTAAACAATTAAGGTTATTTAAATCATCCCAGGCTTTCAATTAATAATACTTGGGACTTCAATTCATGTTTTGGGACTTCAATTCATGTTCATATTTAACGCTATTAAATGATCGTTAGCCTTTTTAGCCTTTTTCTCTTTCAATCAACGAACCAATAGAATATATTTTTAAAATTGGAACATGTTTTGAACAGATACCAAAAATATTTATCATTTCCATGGAACTCCGTTTTCAAATAATAAGAATTACGGATTCAATTACTTTTCATAGTTAACGTTGTTTAACAATCCTCAGCGTCTTAAGCCTATTTCTTTTTCAAATGACGAACCAATTAAACTTGCATTTTTGAAATTGGAAAATTGTTGATTTGATATCAAAACTATTGATCATATAAATCATACTCGACTTTAAAATAAGAAGAACTTCAGGTTGAATTATTGTACATATTTACTCCTTTTTAACGATTGTTAGCGTATTAAGCGTATTTCTCTTTCAATTGACAAACCAATTTAAACTTTTTTTTAAAAATAGAACATGTTCTGGTTTGATACAAAGAATATTGATCACTTAAATCATACTGGGCTTCCAAATTATAAGACTTGCGGTTGCAATTGCTTTCCAAATTTGTCGCTTTTTAATGATCGATAGTGTTTTAAGCCTACTTTTCTTTCAATTAAAAAACTCAATGTTTTTTTTTTGTTGAATTGGATCTATTTCTAGTTAGTTATAAACAAAATTAATTATTTTAATTATTCTAGGCTTTAAAATATGAATAATGTTGTATTTTGTGTTCTTACTTAACGCTTTTTAATGATCGTTAGCATTTTAAGCCAATTTCTCTTTCAATTGACGAATCAATTGCAGTACTTCGAGAATTAGATCATTTGTGGGGTACATACCATCAATTTTGATGATTTTAATAATACTTGATGTTTAAACAAAATGTTTTACGGTCGTAATTGCCTATAATGTTTAATGGTTTTTTTAACGATCGTTACTATTTGAAGCGTATTTCTTATTCAATTGACGAACAAATTATTACTAATGTTTATAATAGGATCATGTTATTGTTTGACTTCAAAAATATTGATGAATTCAATCAAACTAGGCTTTCAAATAATCGGAATTACGGTTGTAATATCTTTTCACATTTAACGCTTACAAACAATCATTAGCGTTTTAAGCCTATTTGTATTTTATTTTACCAACCAAATGCAATTATTTTTTGAAAACAAAACACTTTTTTTATAATATGCAACAAATATTTATAAATTTAATCACAAGCTGCTGGAAATAACGAGAATCGCGTATGCAATGGCTGTTCATATTTAACGCTTATTAATGACCTTTTGTGTGTTAAGCGTATTTCTCTTTAAATTGACTAACCCATTGAAACTATTTTAGAAAAAGGAAACATTTTCAGCTTAGATACCAAAAAAATTGATCATTTAAATCATACTTGGCTTTTCATATTTAAATGATTTTCAAAAAAATTGAAAATCTAGTTGATTTAAATGATCAATTTTTTGTTAAAATTCTTTTAAATGAATCAATTTAACGCTTTTTGACAATCGTCACCGTAACAAGCGTATTTCTCTTTCAATTCGCAAAGCAATTGATTTTCTTTTTCTTTTTCAAAATGGATCAAGTTCTAGTTAGATTTAACCAATTTTGATGATTTCAATCATAAAAAGCTTTCAAGTAAGAAGAATTGCGGTCGCAATAGCTGTTCGTATTTAACGCTTTTTGACGATTGATAGTGTTTTAAGCCTATTTCTCTTGCAATTGAAAATCTAGTTGACATTCTTTTGTACAATCGAATCTCGTTCTGGTTAGTTATCAACAAAATTGATTATTTTAATCATACTTGGCTTTCAAATATTTAAATTCACTATTGTAATTGATGTTCATATTTGACGCTTTTTAACGATCGTTTGCGTTTTACGCGTATTTCTCTTTCAATTGATGAACCAATTGAAACTATTATTTAAAATTGAATCATGTTCTGGTTAGATATAAACAATGAAAATTATTTAAATCATCCTAACCTTTCAAACAATAATATTTACGACTTCAATATATTAATAATAAATCCTAATAAACGATCGTTAGCGTTTTAAGCCTATTTCTCTGTAAATTGACGAACCAATATAATCTAATTTTGAAATTGGAACGTATATTGAACAGATACAAAAAATTTTGATCATTTCAATCTAACTGTGTATTCAAATAATAAGAATTACGGTTGCATTTCTTTTCATGGCTAACGCTGTTTAACGATCCTCATTGTTTTAAGCCTATTTCTTTTTCAATTGACGAACCAATTAATTTAACATAGATTTTCTATCAAAAATACTAATCACATATATCATAGTAGGGTTTAAAATAACAAGAACTTTAGGTTGAATTGTTGTTCATATTTATTGCTTTTTTACGATTGTAGCGTATTAAGTGTATTTCTCTTTCAATTGACGAACCCATTGAATCTATTTTTCGAAGGAGGAACATGATCTGGTTAGATATAACCAATATTGATCATTTGAATTATACTTGGATGTCAAATTATAAGAATTGCGGCTGAAATTTCTTTTCATATTTATTGCTTTTGAACGATCGATAGTGTTTGAATCCTATTTATCTTTCAATTGAAAAACCAATTTAAAAACTTTCGTAAAAGTGGATCTCTTTCTGGTTAGAAATAAACAAAATTTATTATTTTAATACTATTTGGCTTTCAAATATTTAGAATTGCAGTTGTAATTTGTGTTCATATTTAACGCTTTTTAACGATCGTTAGCGTTTTAAGCGGATTTCCATTTCAATTTGACGAATCAATTGCAGGTATTTTCACAATTGCATTAGGTTAGGGTTAGATACCATAAATTTTGATTATTTCAATCATACTTGAATTTTAGATAAAAGGAATTACGGTCACAATTGCCTTTCATGTTTAACGCTTTTTAACAATCGTTATTGTTTAAAGCGTATTTCTCTTTCAATTGACAAAAAAGTTATAAGTAATTTTTATAATAGAATCATGTCGTGGCTAAAAATGTTGATTATTTCAATCATGATAGGCTTTCAAATAATAAGAATTCCTGTTGCAATTGCTTTTCACATTCAACGCTTTTTAACGATCGTTAGCATTATTGTTGTTAGTTCCATTATAGAGAGAGAGAGAGAGAAACCCTAGAGAGAGAGTTCACTCTTGATTTCAGCGCCTCTCTGTGTCACTTCTGTGGCGTGCTATGGCCAGGGGGCACCGGGGTCGGGGGAAAGGGAATGCTAGGCGAAATGGCTTCTTTAGGCAAGGAATTCAACACAACAACGAGTCAGGTTCACAAAATCATCAACGTGACTCCCCAAACACTGTTCCTCATGCAGTTAACGTAGTGTCAACGCAAGAGGGTATGAATGAAAATGAAGAAAATTTACAAACTTTGAATGATGATAATGTGAATCAGGGTTCCGATACCCAGATTGGACAAGGAATGGACCAAAGTTCTCAACTTGTAACTGGTACTGATTGTTTGGTTCCGTTAGGGATACAAACAAGTGAGACTCCCATGGCTTCTACACCACAAAGAGGGGGCTCCTCCGACATGCCAGTGCCTACGAGAATATTGATGTGGAATGGGGGGACTTCTACTGCAGATCCAGGGGAAGGTAACAAGGGTAGACAATGGGGACTTGGTAAATGAAGATGCTGAGGGTATGCACCTAAGCTATGTAGAAACTGAAGCTGATGAGGATAGCACTGTGAAGATTGAGCTGGAAGAAATCAAGGAAGAGATTACGTATTGGAAACAAGCTTTGGTCTTCTTTGTGCTTGGAGCTAACCCACCCTACCACGTAATGCAAGGGTTCATGAATCATATTTGGGGGTCCGAAAAAATTGATAAAGTTGTGTCCTTGAAGTCTGGGGTGTTTCTTGTTAGGTTCACTTCTATGGAGAATAAGGATTCCATTTTAAGTAAAGAGGTTTATCACTTTGATAAGAAACCTCTTATAGTGGAGCAATGGCATGAAGACATTGAGATTAAAAAGGAAGATGTGTGCTCTGTGCCCATTTGGGTGCAACTTCCTGATCTTGATATGAAATACTTAGGAAACCAAGCCCTCAGTAAGATTGGGAGTCTGGTTGGCAGGCTTTGCAAGCTGACAAAGCCACTCAAAATAAGAACAAGCTCAATTATGCTAGACTTCTCATAGTGGTGAAAGTGAATGAGAAGCTACCTTAGGAGATAGTGTTTATAAATGAGAAAGGGTACCCTGTTAAGCAATCAGTTGTTTATGAATCGATGCCAATGTTCTGTTCCAACTGTAAAACATTTGGGCATGAAGTAGAGAAGTGTAGAAAGAAGAAGGACACTACCACTGCCACCACCACAGGGGTTGCTGATGTTCATGGTACTCAGGGAATGGTTAATAGGGGTCCTACAGCCACAGAGGGGGCTGTACAAGTTGGGCAGGTCAGCTATGGTACTATTCTGCCTGATGTTGTGCCTGTGATCAGTCAATATGGCCAAGGAGGGGATGTTCTTCACATGGGAGATGGATTTACTGTTGTCACCAGAGGCTCTATAGTGAGACATACTGTGGAGAGACCTGGAATTGCTGTGATAACAGGTAACAACTTTGATGTTTTGGCTACTGATGTGAGCCAGAATGAGCAGGATATAGGTGGGGGGGTTCCAATAGACCCACGTACATCCTCTGGTTCCATTAATCATGGATAAAATAGGTTTTTGGAACATTAGGGGGTGTAATAATCCTCATAAGCAACGGGAAGTGAAGAAGTTTTGTTTTGCAAATAAAGTAAACTTGATAGCTGTGTTAGAAAACAAAGTGTTGGAGGGGAATAGGGATAGAATTGCTGCTACTATGCTTCCTGGGTGGGAAAATTGGTTGAATGTTGTAGGGACCACTAGAGGGAGAATTTGGGTGTTCTGGCAGGCAAGTGTATTTGAGGTCTCTCTGTTACATACTGATACTCAAATGGTACACTGTCAAGTGGTGCATAAAGCTACTAGAAAGGTGTTTTGTTGTAGCTTTGTTTATGCTTATAATGAAGCTCCTTTGAGGAAGCATCTGTGGGACACTTTGCAAGGCTTTGCTATGACTAGTATGCCTAGGTTGTGTTGTGGGGATTTTAATTGTCTCCAGGATGGTGAAGATAGAGTGGACGGTGAACTGGTGAGATGGGAGGATGTGAACGAGATCAAGCAGTGGCTCCAAAGCTCAGGAATGGTTCACATGGCCTACAAGGGAGCTAGATATACCTGGACTCATAAACAGGAGGGAAATGATAGGGTCTATAGCAAAATTGATCATGTTTTTGTCAATAATTATTAATTGGATAAATTTCAGTTTGCTGAAGATTTATTCACAAATATGGGAGTCTCTGATCATAGTGCTTGCTATGTGGACTTCTTTGAGAATGTGGATGTGGTGAAGAAGCCATTCAGATATTTCAAGATGTGGGCAGCCACCCAGAATTTCAAAATATTTTCCTGAAGCAGTGGGACACAAAAGTTGAGGGCTTTTGTATGTATTAACTAGTAAGGCATTTGAAAATGTTGAAGGAAGATCTAAGGAAACCGAATAGAGAGCACTTTGCAGATATTGCTCAAAGGAAGGAAGAGTCTAGGGCTACATTGGATGCCATTCAGTCACAGCTGAGAGATGATTTGCATAACACAGTTCTTCAGGGGGAAGAAAAGCTTTGTTTGCAAGAGTTCAATAGATTGAGCTATGCGCATCTTAGTCTTCTTCAACAAAAGAGTAGGATAGCTTGGGTTAATGATTGAGACCAATGTTTAGCTTTCTTTTTCAACTGCATAAGATATAGAAGGGCTTGTAATGGAATTCATTCTATCATGAGGGATCATTGCTTGATCACTCAAAAGAATCAGGTTGTTGATACCTTTGTCCAACATTTTAAGTCTTTCCTTGGCCCAAGGGTCGGTGTTATGGAGGTCCAGCTTGCTGAGATTGATACTGGTTATTGCTGAATAGGAAGGATAATGAAGGGCTTCTGCTGTTTTTCTCTAATTCAGAGATTAAGAAAGCACTTTTTTCTATCCCTTGTAATAAGGCTCCTGAGCCAGGTGGGTATAGTAGTGCTTTCTTTAAAGATGCTTGGGAAACTGTTGAAGATTCAGTGTGCAATGCTGTAAAGGAATTCTTTATCTCTGGGAAGCTTCTGAAACAAGTTGGTGCTGCTTCTATTTCTTTGATTCCAAAGGTGGCTAATACAGCCACTCCAGCCGATTATAGCCCTATAGCATGCTTTAATGTGATATATAAGTGTACCACAAAGCTTTTGTGTTCTAGATTGAAGAAGGTGATGACAAAGCTTATTGATCACACACAAGGTGCATTTGTGACAGGGAGACAGACTGGGCACAACATTCTTTTGAGTCAAGAACTGGTGAGAGGTTACAATAGGAAGGCTGCAGGCCCATGTTGCTTGATGAATGTTGATCTACAGAAGGCCTATGACACTGTTAATTGGACTTTTTAGGAGAAAGTGTTCCACTTGTTTCGGTTTCATGAGAAAGTTGTACGGTGGATCATGGCATGTTTAAAATCAAGAACCTATACTTTGGTGATTAATGGAGAATTCCATGATTTTTTCCTAGCTGGGCCTGGCCTTAAGCAAGGTGATCCTATGTCCCCTTTACTTTTTGTGATTGTAATGGAGTATCTCACAAATACCTTAAAAAATGCATCCAAACTGGAGGTTTTAAATACCATGTGAGGTGTAGTGGTTTGAAAATGTTTCAGCTGAGCTTATGAAGCACATCATCTGCAAAGCTGAGAACAAAAGACAGGCTTATGAAGTTCATGCAAATAGATTCTGTGTGTATTATTTTCTCAGGAAATGATGAAACTGCTATGCACCTATTCTTTGAATGCCCTTTTGCAGATGCTGTGGTGAATGGGGTGTGTAGTATGTTAGGGGTCAAAACTTCATGTAAGCAGTGGGGTAAGCAACTGAGCCTATAAGGTGGAGACAGATTCTCTTGGCAGGTCTGATTCTGTGTGGTTATCATCTTTGAAAGGAGAGAAATAATAGAAATTTCAGAAGTGCTGGTCCTAAGATGGAGCCTGATGGATGGTTTATAAAATCATTGAGATACTTAAAGTTAGAATTAGCCATAATTTGAGGTTCAAGAACCAAATGAGGGAGTGGTTCTTGTCCAAAATTTGTAACTGATTCGCCATGAAG
>ONZA01015029.1:35867-48623 GCA_900322205.1 Kewa caespitosa | reverse complement strand
CAACACAATCCAATAAGATGGGAAGTCTCCCTTTGGGCCCATAATCTACCACTTAAGCCCAAAAGGGGAAGGCCTTGTTATTTTTGTAGTTGGACTGAAGCTCTTATGAACTAGCTCAACTCCTCACTTTCTACCGATGTGGGAGAACTACTACTTAAAGTGTTACAAACTTCCCCACTTAAGGAACGCAACGTCGTCGTTGCGCCCTTGGGCACTCATCTGCCCCAGAATCTATCCCTGTTAGACGGCTGCCTGGGCTCTCTGGCCAAAGGCGGAGCACACGGTCGCAGGGTCGCTCTGATACCATTTGTAACAGCCCAGCCCAACTACCGCCACAACACAACCCAATAAGATGAGAAGTCTCCCTTTGGGCCCATAATCTACCACTTAAGCCAAAAAGGGGAAGGCCTTGCTATTTTAGTAGTTGGACTGAACCTCTTATAAACTAGCTCAACTCCTCACATTCTACCGATGTGGGAGCACTACTCCTTAGGGTGTTACAATTTCAGCCTTTTAAACATGTATAAAACCCTAACTTTTTAGCTCTTAATCATGTATATGAACTCACAAAAACTCAAATTGTAAATGTATTTTTAACATCAAAAATTTTTGGATTTAACACAAAAGTATTGACCCTTAAATTCCACTTTATAACATACTTTTCTCATTAAAAAAAGTTCATATTTACAACCCAACTAATAAGCTCCCAAAATCAGATTTTAAAGCCACCCCTGAAACATGTAAAAGCATCCTACATTTTTGTATTTCAACCATGTGAAAATAACCCGAATTTCATATTTATAACACATATACTAACTAAAAAAACAAAACTGATTTTATCACACATAACCTTACTCAAAAAGATTCTGATTTTTAACATGTATAAAACCCCAAAATTCAGTCTTTAAACACTCATAATATGCTCTAAAAATCAAATTTTTAACTCAAATTAACTACTAAAAATCATAATTTTCATACACATAACTATCGCTCTAAAAAAAATCAATTTTATACACAACTTTACTACTATAAAAAATCATATATTTAACGTGAACAAAATTTCTCACAACATGAACCCAACATCTATGATTCTACACAATCATCCACCAACACAATCAACTAAACTATCCTCCATATCTTCAGATTAAATCACCTCCAACAACACCAACCCAAAAAAATCTAACATACTTTTTGAAGTTGCTACACAGATTCTTGCATTGATTGTAGACAAGCGGGCCCATCTTAGGAAATTGCTACACAGATTCTTTCAACTGTTGCGTTGGGACTCAGGGATATTGAAATATAATTCTAGTGCTTTCCCTTCGAGACTCTGGTTAAGCAGAGCGAGGTAATAGGTCTCAGGGACTCCTGTTGGATATAGAGTTTGTACAAAGTTCTGCAGTATAAACTTAGTGCTACCCTTTCCTTTGTACTTGGGGAAGTTTGGGAGTATGTATCCAAGCGGTAACCTCACATTCGGGAATATGATCAATTCAGGCATGATGAAGCAGACGTTGGCATTAATACCGTCCCAGTCAATATCCTCGTCGTGGATCATTTGCGGTCATGAGGAGAAATTATCAGCTCTCAAACGAGCTTGACTATCTTGCACGTGAGACTGATCATCAGAGTGGTCGTGATCGAGGTCTTGCCCGTCCCACTCATCATCACCGTCTCTCCATCCTTCGTCCTCAACCGAGATGGCGTTTACCATGACTTAGTTCAAACGGTATCCCAAATCTTCCTTCAGCTGAAGGACGGGCTTGTTAGAGGCAGTGATGGCCATGATTTCATGATCCCCTTTTAGAGTTACAATCCCATGCTTAGTCTAGAATTTGACTTTCTGATGCAAGGTTGAAGCACGAGCCTTAGTTTGGTGCAACCATGGCTCCCTAGGAACAGGTTGAAACTGGTCAATATGCCGATGACAAGGAATTCAACCTCTCAAGTAATAGAACCGTACTCAAGCAAGAGTTTGATAGTTCTGAGGACTTCTCTTTTAGCATTGTCGTATGCTCGGAAGACTTGCGAGGATGGCTCGACATGGTCAAGAGAAAATCCCAGCTTCTGAAGAGCTCTCAAAGGGCAAACATTAACAACTGATCCATTATCAATCAGGACTAGGGAAACGCGTTTTCCATTGCATTCGATAGTGATGTGCAAAGAGTTGTTATGATTAGGATGGTCTGCTAAATCCTCATCGGTGAACATGAGCACTTGAGAGGAACCGTGTATGAGGCCCACCATCTCAACAGGGGTTAGGTCGGGCTGTACCATTGTCTGGTTTAGATGTTTCAACACCGCGGCTCAGTGAGGTTGGGAAGTCATGAGAAGCTTCCAAATTGAGACATTGGTGTTTACTTCCTTCGTCCTTCTTATGGCGTCATCCGGATCATCATTCCCTTTCACAAGAATCTCTTTTCCTTTTTCCTTTCTCCTTAGGGCCTCGAGGTGGTTTTCTTCATCAAGGTAGGAAGACTTAAAATGGCAACCGACCCTTGTGAGAAGGTTAACTTCTTGCGCATCATAGTCATGGCAATGCAAGTCGTGGAGATAGACGAGTTGCCATGACCTCATATAAAACAAATAGGGCTCAGGCCCTTCAACAATTCTCATAACAAACGCGTCTTTCTCTTCATGCTCATGATCCCACATGAGGAAATTCCATCACCATCCAGAGTGGCGTAAAGATTAGCAAAGGGACTTGAACCCATGCCGGTCAGGACAATTGGACTCAAGGTCATCTTGTTTGTCTTGTACCAATCGATTGTCAAGTTGCTGGGTGAACCGATGACAGTCACCTAGTGCAGACGAGGTTTGAGATCCTCGATAAGGGAATATAGGTCTACTCTAGAGATTGCCAAAGTGATGGCATCAATGCTCTGACTAGAGTGCTTCAGGAGATGATTTTTCGTGATATTCGGGGCATTAGAGGTTTTCTTGGGAGTGATGACAAGTCTTCCGTCATAAATGAGATCCTGGATCTTATGCTTCAGAGCTACACAATTTTCAATTGTGTGGACAACATATTGGTGAAAGTCACAATGCTAATTAGGATGTTGCCCCGGCTTGGCTAGAGGTGGAGGATTCCTTTGTTGGAGCGGTCTTATCATCCCCACCTTGGTTAGACGTCTAAAAGCCTTTGAATATGATATCTTGATAGGATCAAACTGTCACCAAGGGGTCGCAGCTAAACTGAAAGGATTGTTTGAACTACATTGCTGATTTCTGCAATTTTGTTCTAGGCGTAAGAGGAGTTATTTTTAGAGGCATAAGAGGTACTCTTCTTGTACCTAGAACCAGATGATAACCCGTTCTCAGCCCTTGCATTCTCAACACGCAAGGCTTTCTCAATCATGGAACCCGTGGAGATTAGAGCCTTGAAGGATGGGAGATATTGGAACTGCATCTTCTCCTTCAGGCTAGGAGAAAGGTTCTTGACAACCATTTGGATCTGTTCCTCCTTAGTAGGTCATACCAACATCTGGGCGGCCTTAGTGTGCCATCTCAAAATGAATGCGGGAAAGGTCTCGCCGACCTTCTGATAAGTAGTCTTAAGGTCAAGCCTAGTCACATCAACCTCATCGTTGTACTTGTATTGGTCAGTGGATTCCCTCACAATGTCGGCCCAGGTGGCCTTATTAGAGTTCTCCAACTTGAGGAATCATGTGGCTGCAGTGCCATCAAGGTATTGCTGGAACAATTGTGCGATTAGCTCTTCAAATACTCCCCATGGGCTCATGGCTCCGACATACATATTTAGGAATGTAGTTCGGTTTCCAGTTTCATTGAACTTGCTCAAGTTAGGCATCTTAAAACCAGGGGGAAGTCAGGACTTCAGAAACAAAGAAAGCTGTGGATATCTAGATAGGGTTCAGCCTTGGTGATCCTTTTGAGTACTTCTTTCAGCTTACGGATCTTGTCCGCCTTTTCACCATCTCGAGCGGCAGAGTTTGACTCAAGGTTAAAGGGAACCTCAGGTGTGGGGGCCCCTTGGCCTTCGTTCTTGTTAAGGTTGGACAAATTCTATTCAAGATCATCCTGTCGATGAAGGGGTAGCTGCATCACATCCCTAAGCTCGGCAAGGGGGTCCTCCGTCTCAGGAGGAGGTGGTGGCGGGTTACTGTCTGGGAAATCAGCCATCCTCTGGAGTGGGGTGATGATGTGATGGTACACAGTAGACAGTGTTGCTACAATGGTATCACCTGAAAGCAGTGGCAAACCAATGATGGAGGAGACTCTGATCAGTCTAGAAGAGGCATGGGTGCAACGGAAAGACCTGCAAAACAACGGGAATAACATCAATGTTAGTGCATGATGGAAAAGATAATGCCATGGTGATGTGAAATGTCGTTTTGTACGCATTGGGAAATGAAATTCCGTTTCTTGAAGTGTTTAATTTGGAAAGCAGGATTCCAACTGTGATGACTCTCGGGGAGCATTTGGGAAGGGAGAATGGACTTGTGTTTGACTCGAGAGGGTAAAGGAATTTGATTTGGAGAAGGTAGACTCGACTCGATAAGGATAGAGGAGATTTTTGTCGTGAGAATGGATGACTCGAAGGACGAGATTTGGTGGAGGCTGAGGTAGGAATATACACGAGATATCCAAGACCCTAGGATAACTTATATGGGTATGGGATGCACGAGTGCAAATGTCAGAGTCAAGACTCTCTTCTTTTTTTGTTGCTCGATATGGATGGATGCATGATCCTAGGGACAAACTCTACTGCATGAATGCAACTATGTACTAATGCGTGACATGAGTATGCATGACAATGTACCTAAATCTATAAGGACAAATGGATGGACATAAGTGCGGCTCTTCATGATAATGCGAGTATATCGAATTTATCTACATGCACGATGTATGGATGTGATGGATAGTATGTAAAATCATACGAAAGTTAGATCAAGCATGCATTGGTTCAAGTGCACCTTAAACATCTCACTAAAACGCTTCATTGATATTATTATGTTGAAGTGACCCAATCAACCAAATGCTTCATGGGGCGGATGCTCTGTGAAGGGACAGGTCACAAATAGCACATTGTATGCACAAATACATCCTTAAGTATTTTGAGGTGATTCTACTAATGGCTTATACCAAGTAGGTGGAACCATGCTTAGAAATTGAAATACAACGCATGTGTGTGTGCCAAACGATCATCAAATAAGGCACTCCAAACAACACGTAAGCAAACAAGCACGTATATACATATGAGAATATACAAGAGTACGATCATGATCAACACTCAAGTTCATGGGATAAAAGTTTGTTTTTGAAAGGGACAAAACATATGTTCGGGTCCAAACCTCTAGGGGATGGGTTGTTCTTATAAAATAAAAACAACCCACCCTCCCCTGCGGAGTCGCCAGTCTGTGGGACCAGAGAAAAAATTGTTATTTTCATGTGAAAGGAGCCAGGGCTCCCTCCCACACGGAGGCCCAAGAGCTTGTGGAAAAGAAGGTTTGGAGTCGCCACCCTGTTATGACCCAAACAGGGACGGAGGGTTTCTTAGGGAAATTTGAAGTAGGTTTTAAGGAATCGCAAAACAATAGTGACTCTGTGATGAATAAGGCAAAATTCTGGCTAACAGATGATCTGAGTTCGGGGTTTAAGTTATAAGGTGCCGACGTCCGAGGTGGACCCATTTCCTTATCCGTCATGCGACAGGCAACTACTAATACGTCATTGTCCCTAATTTTGAGTGAATTTGGATGTTGATCATGATTATACCCAAAATAAACCAAAGAAAGCAATTAAGCAGGTATCATGCGAATGTACCAAATTGAATCAAGCACATGGATATACAAACTGGAAGTTAGCACATGAATGTACAAAAATAGACCATCGGACCGACGTGTCTTTTGATGTTTGGCGGGCTTGGATAAGGTAGTACTGCTACGTACTGCTCATCATGGGACTTGAATCCTCTCACAAATCAAAGCCCTAATGTAGTTTGGTATGGGGGACCCATTTAGCAGGTCCATGGAGTCACTCGGTAGGGGCGGGTAACGATGGGTGACCCAGTTCCTGCTCAAAACGGTAATAGCCAAGAGGCAAATTCATATGACTCGTTCCAAGAGTCGTATCAATCCGAGGATGGGACAGATTGGAGTACGACCAATGTCACCAGGGACATAGTCGCAGTGAGAATCGGGGTATCCCAAGAGATCAACAGAGATAGGTGGATTGACCCAAACTTGGTCCAAGCACATAAGCGTTTGATTCTTGAATATTCCCGTTTCAAGGGAGGAAGTAAATTCTCGGGGAGTGAAGGGGTTATATTTGGATATATGGAGTTGATGGGTACGATAGACTTAATGAGATAGAGAGTGACTCCGTAGGGGAAGTGAATGGGTCCCCGTAATGGCCCCGAGCCAAATAAGATGGAGCGATCAAGCGTTCGTTTGCATTCAATCATTGGATACTCCACAAGGCGGGAGTATACACTCCGTTGGGGATAATGGAGGATAATGTTTGATGTGGAGGTGGGTGGAGTACCCATGATCGCGTATGAGCAAATGTTCGATACTAACCTCGAATTTGGCATGGGGTCGTGCCATATATCAAAAGGACATGTCGACCCTACGTCTAGACAAGCATGCAAGTGTGAGACAGTTGATAATCAATAATTGATATTCGATGCTTGATTAATGTAGACTAATGGGCATTCAGGTCAAGATAGACAAAAGAGGGGCGGCCAAGTCAGTCGTCATCCCTGGGGCAAAATATTGAGTCAAAACATATCAGTTCCAGAGCCAAGTAATTCCACTGTGGGCATATCCGCTTAGGAGTTATCTCGTTTAGAGATAGTCCATTGGGAGTCAATACGGGGCAGGCAATCTCATCATGGCCCAAACTGATATGAGTGGCCCCCATATGTCCAAGATTGAATTGCTGTTCAAACATAGTTGAGAATTGCCTCTAAGTTCATTTTATTATAAAAGCCGAATTGCATTTACAAGTGAAGTCAAGCATGTAAAGGAAATCGATAAACAAAACTTTACTAGATGATCTCGGGGAACAATTTTTACACGGTCGAATGTAAAAATAAATGTACAATATTCCAAAAATGGATAAATGCTTCCCTAAGTCCAGACAAGTACGCAAGTGTGAAATAGTTGATGAATAACAACAAATATTAGATCCTTGGTTTATCGGGAGTAATGGCCGTCCAGGTAGACATAGACAAAGAGGGTGACCAAGTCAATCTTCGTCCCTGGGGCCATATATCGGTTCATTTCATATCAGTTTTGAGCTTAGAGCCAAGTAATTCTGCTAGGGGCATATACGCTGAGGAGTTATGTTGTTTAGAGATAATCCACTTTGAATTCCATATCGGGGTAGGCAGTCTCATCATGGCCCAAACTGATATGAGCTGCCCTGATATGTCAAAATCGAATCATGATTCAGATATAGTTGAAAATTGTCAAATGGGTTCATTTTATTGTGTTAGCCGAGTTGCATTTACAAGTTATGCCAATCATGCAAGGCAAGAGATAAACACAATTCCACTAGATGATCTCGGGAGACAGTTTTCACATGGTTGGATATAAAAGTGTATGTACAATAACAAAAAAATGAAAAAATTCTAAAAATTCCTAAATATACAAAAAATTTGCGTAAAATAGCATAAAAAGAGGACAAGTGTCCTTATAATGACAAAAAATCTCGTTTCAAGTCTGTTTTCACTCCTGGGACTCACCAAATGTTCTTTCGGGGCCTGGATAAAGTAATAATAGGGCATAGGAGCCTTCGGGGTATTTTTTGAAGTTAAGTGTTAGTATCATGTAACAATTGATTATTGTCCAATTAATACTTTAATTCTGGAAAGCTGGTCAAATGGAATCTAAGATACACATAAAAAATGTGAGTTTTAGTTCACTTATTAAAAGACTTTACTATAAAGTTTTGTGATTATTGGACTTACATTGTATTTTTATGAAAAATCCTCAATGTTGATTGTTTTTCGGACGTTAGGTTAGTCCCAATTTGTAAAATTTCCCTTAAATATTAAATTAAATTTCAAAATGGGATGACTCCAGTTCCCAAAGATCTCATCTTGGGTCACCTACAAGGATACCAAGACTTGAGTCAATGAGACATCAACTTGGTTCAATTTAGACTATTTACGGTCTGATTGTTAAACTAGATGGTGGCTGATCAAACAATTTTTCTTGATTTTTATGTTGATCAAAATAAAAAAAAAAATATTTTTTGGGTTATGCTAATAAACTTTAGAAATACTCTAGAAAATTGTATAACTTAATTTTAGTGTCTTTGAATATTATTGTTTTTAATGTTTGGTAAAAGTCTAAATCCGTCCTAGGGACAGTCCACTAGGTGAATTTGGAAAATTCATAACTCCTAAACTGCTTGAATTTTGGAGGAATGGTAGGTGTCATTGGAAATTCGTAGACCACTAGTTCATTACTTAGTAGGGATGAAAGTTCAAAACCTTAGCCGATTAAGTGGTAATTAGCAATTGCCATAGTTGTTCACTCATCATTATTGAAATTTGACATAACTTCAAGAGGCCACCCAGAATGATCTAGAGATCCAAATCATGCATTCTTGGTGTTAAAATGAAGCCCTAGAAGTTAGATTCCAGTAGGCTTTAAAATGTTTTCAATCCGACTTCAAACCAGTGAGAAATTGAATTTTTAGTGGAAGGGTGTTAAACTATTCAAAAGTCCGAAAAATTAAACTTGCCCCACGAGACTCATTAATTGGTTATCCAAGCATACAAGCACGATTTTTATTCATTTTGGTTTATTTCATTTAAAATGAACTTAAAAAAGGTTATATTCGCAATGATCACACATCAACGAAGTTTGAAATACCTCTCCCACAAATAGGGGGAAAACACGATAATCGGCAAGGTGCCGATCCTTATGGTGTAAGGAGTAGGAACGAGACCAAAGTTAGGTGCAATTGGTCACCCGAAACTCACCAAAGGTCAAAACAAAGAAAATCAAAAGGCCACAAGAGGTAAAAAAAAAAGTTTGTAAGTGTACATGAATGATGGAAATTAGATGGAAATCATAAAATGGGAATCAAGAGATGGGTAAGGATGACACTACCTCTTAAGAGAGCCAAAACTTACCCTTGGTTGGTGTTCTAGGGTTGATTCATACTTGATTCCCAAAATAAGAGCTCATTTACTCCACTAAGTACCCTTAGTCAAAGCCCCAATTGGTTTTAGGGTGAAAGAGAAAAGACATTTGAATTGACTTCAGGTGCTTAGGATTTAATCGATATAATTATTGGTTAATTAGAGAGATTAACCTTTAATCCTCTTAGAAAAAATACTAGTGTTATTACTTAGAGACTATATGAGAGGAACAAAGGAGAAAAGGGGACCCTTTGCTCATCTTCGAAGGGAGTACTAAGAGGATGGGAAAGGTGGATGAGTTATTTGTACGTACATGGGGTGTATGAGCATAAGTATAAATACAAGGTAGTGTAGAGTATGTACAAGAAGGTGTAAACGTGTGTTAGAATGTACAAAAGGTTATGTAGAAACAAGTGTGTGCACTTGGTATAACAAAATGATTAAGTGTACAAGTGTGGTTGGTATAACTTGTGTAACTATGGTGTGTGTTAATGTGTGGGAGTGTGTATGTGTAACTATGTAATGTGTATAGTGTGGGTGTACTATGCGTTGATGTAACATGATATAACAAAGGTTGCATGTACAAAGGCTTAAAATGTTAACTTGGTATAATATTAGAGTATATTTGGGTATATGCCAAAATAAAAAGAATAATGTATTTGTCAAATTTTTTGAAAATCATGAAGAAAATTACTATTACTATTTTTTTTTTGATTTTTCGGGAAAATATGTCAATTTCGGAAATTACAAATTACAAAAAATATTTTGTATAAAAAGGTAGTTTCAAGTACATGTGTAAATAATATAAAATTTTATATGTATTTACAAAGTAATTAGCCAAAAGGGATTAATATGTGTATTTATGTATGAAGGGGCGTAAAAATAAAAATTAAATGAAAAAAAAATCAGATTTGTTAAAACTGATGGTTAACATTATTTTGACCAAATAGAGGGCCAAGATTAAACGACATAGAGAATATTATAGTACATATTCTTAGTTCTCATTTTGCTTTAGAGTGTTATGTCGTTATTATGCCGAAATTGCTAATTATACATGCTCTGTTTTCTCTAGCATGTGGAGCCTTCTCCTTGTTGCTATGGAAATGTCTCTCGGATAGTCGAGCTATGGGACCAGGGTTTGAGTAACACGATTAGGGATTGTGTGCCGAGTCTGGGCTTTCGTCCCTTCTTCGATGCCTTGAGGGGCATTGTATGCCTTACCCCGGATAGTGGTTCGTGGCATGTTGGAGATATTTTGGATTTTCACCGGTACATTTCACACGTCGATTGGGGAGGTGATGGTGATGCTATTGGACTTTTTCATGTGCGTCGGGTTGGGCTTCATAGGTGACAAGATCACTTTCCATTCGACCTTTCATGCGAACACGACGCTGAAGAGGAGGATGTTTGGGAGTGGATGTGATGAGGTCCTTTGGACGTTGCATATGATGGACTACCTCGACATCCTGAAATTTTGTGTTTGGCAATGGACTTGGAGAAGATCACCTTGGTTTAGTGGATGAGGTTGTTTCTTCTGGGCGCTGTTGGGGCGTCCCTGTTTGACAATACGGGGAATGAGATCCCCTTAGAGTACTTCTGGTACTAGGAAGATCTTGATTGAGTGGGTCAATTCAATTGGGGGTTAGTTGCTTACGTCTCTTTTCGTTTCTACTAGTGAAGCTCTTCTAGGGGGTCTCTCGCCAAGAGGCGCGCTGCTGTTGGCTTTTTTGCCTCGTGGATAGTGTTAGAGGCGTGCTCCCATTTAGTATCATTATTGTATTTTTCTTTTATGTGTTAGTGAAGTGTTAACTTTTGTCTCTTGAAGATTCAGGCCTACTCTTACCTCCTGGTCTTAGCTCCTTGGAACTTGGTTCCGTTGTCTTTCCCTTTCATTGCTAGGTCAGCGAAAGGCAACCGAGATACTAGCGACATGTATTTCCTGGACCGCTTTTGCCAGAGCATGAATAAGGTGGCTTAATAGGTATGTTTCATGTTAAGTGATGTGCTCAAAATATGTTTCATTATTTAGTTTTGTATTGACGGTTTCTCGTGTTTGTTTCCAGTTTTAGTGTCACCCTTGGAGTGTGCTAGGTGTTGTCAATAGTGCTGTTAGAGCAATGTAGATGACGAGATGTCGAGTGCTATTTGGCAGGCCTTTCGATGAAGCGTGGTACCTTAGACAACAAGTGTACCACAAAGTAGAGTGACACTATGACGAGGGTGTCTCTTGAGCCTCTGACCCCACTGTATAGGTCGTATTACTTTGATGATGTTGAGCGATCACCCTTCTTGGCGCGGTAGATCTGTGATCTTTTCTTGGATCTTGAGCTGCTGGACTATCGCGAGTGCATGAAAACGGCTCTTGCTCTGCTGGTTCTACCATATGAGGTATACAGATTTGTCGTTCCTTTGTTGTGTTCATCATTATGCTCTTTATTGCTCATGTTTTGTGCATGGTTTGTTCAGGGAGAGGGCCACCTTATACCAATGTTGATGGGATTGAGAAAACAAGGGAAGTGCCCTTAGTTGGTAATGATGAGCTTCCCCATACACCTTGCAATTGGCGAGGGGTGAGTCTCTTGACTTGGTATTTAATTTTTGTCGTTGATGCTTTAATGAAATATGTACCCTTGAGGTAATTTGGGCCTACGGAGTCAGAGAAGGCGCTTTGAAACAATGCATACATCTGAAAGAAGTTGCAACAACTCTTTCGTGGATGCTCCACTTCACCTCATCCTCTTCCTGGTTGTTGTTGAATCCCTAAGGTTTTTATGATACAAAGATTAACTACCTACAGGATTAACACAAACTCGAAGTTGCAAGTGCATGTTTCACATTGAGAGCTGGAGACACAAGTTGCAAGTGCTTATGATGGAGTCAATAAGGACTACTTGGAGAAGAAAAGAGATGGCAAAGGAACTTAGACTTCGTTATGTAAGAGACAAAGGTTTGAACAATAGAGCATTAACCAGATTCTTAAGTAAGGAACTAGCTTCTTACACCTTGGGATGAACCTTGATGAAACTGCTTAATAGAACTTCATGTGAGAGTGTATGTATAAAAAACGTGACAATTTCGCAAGAAATGAAACTAGTTTCGTCGAGTTGAGTACTCATGAAAAATATGAAAAGTACAATCTAACACGTTGTTGCGACATTTGGGCTTGAAGAATTTGACCTGGTTAAAGAGTCTAACAACATACGAAGATTCTAAACTTCTCATCTGAAGTCATGAGATAAAAAGATCAGAAGTAAACTTCCACAAGGACTCGTATTGACGAGTTGTTGCAAAGAACACGACTCTACCTTAGAGATGCAGTGTTAGACTCAGCTATAGTCTTTAGGGTTATTCCAATTAAGACTATATATGCACACACATACATTTAGAGAAAAGAACAAGTTTTTGACCAAGAGCGTAAAAGCTTGATAATCAGTAAAGCACAAAGTCTGGGTGATCAAAAAGCGCAAGTAAGACTTTGCTTGTGAAGTTCCTGTATTTCTTATTTGTGGTATGTTTCTTATGTTATTTTGCTTGATTATTATAGGTTTTAAAATTGTACCAAATATGCTTATAATATGAGTAACAACTATGGTGTTTTGAGAATCAGGTCTTGATATTTTGGGAGATTAAGCATG
>ONZA01015029.1:24064-35480 GCA_900322205.1 Kewa caespitosa | reverse complement strand
GGGGCACTATTCTTAGGGAAATAGTGGGGAAAATATTGTAATCATGAGTTCGAGTGCAAGTTTGATAGTTGAGGACCTACTTGTAATTGGAGTTGAGTTTTGGCTCATTATAGTGGATAAGTTAAATTAAACAAAGTAGTAGGTCGTGATTTTTTTTCCTAGTTGGGTTTCCACGTAAAAAGTTGTGTGTCTTATTCATTTGTGTATTAGTTTCTTATTCTGATGTACAATGAATAAGGACAATAACAGAGAAACTACGAAAAAGTGTAAAATCTGAGAAACTCAATTCACTCCCCTCTTGAATTACCTATTTACGTCAACAATTGGTATGTGAGCAAGGTTACTCTTGTTTAACGGATAATTCCTAGAGAGTGATCCAGGATGAGTATAATTGGTAAATTAGAAGAAGGTTACTCTATTTGAAGACCTCCCATATTTACTGGAACTCACTTGTCCTATTGGAAAAACAGAATTGAAATTTTCATCAAAGCAAAAGATTATCAAGTATGGGAAGTCACTGAGAAATGGGCCATTCACACTTAATGTATCTACAGAAAGTGGTGGAACACAGACCAAACCACAAAAAGATTAGACTGCTAAAGATCTTGGAAAAATGGAGAAGAACGCTAAGGTGGTCAAAATACTTCATTATGGATTGGGTCTTGATGAACACAACATGATTATGAGTTGCAAGACTGCAAAGGAAATATGGGATACTCTGGTAGTGGCTCATGAAGGAATCAACGAAGTAGAAATGGCACGAGTGGATCTCCTAATGAGGAAGTATGAGAACTTCAATATGGAGAGAAAGGAAACCATCAACGAGATGGACACCAGATTCACTAACATAGTTAATGAACTGGTTTCATTAGGTAAAACCATTAGTCCTTAAAAAAAAGGTTAGGAAGGTACTCAAGAATCTTCCATCTGAAAGGAGACCGAAGGTGACAACTATCACTGAGGAAAAGAATATAGATGAACTGAAGATTCCCTAACTTATTGGTTCCTCAGCAAGGCATGAGATGGAACTGCGTGAAGAAGAAACTGCAAACTTCACAGAAAGGAGTCTAGCTCTCCAAGCTGATGGGAAAATAGGAATGATGATGGAATCGTCAGAAAGGGAGATAGCGTTAATAGCTGGAAGAGTAAAGAAGTGGCTCAAGAATGCAAAAAGCAAGAGAGGGATGAGCAATAAGGTCAAGAATGGAACTGAAAGAAGTTATGAAGGATGTCACATGTGTGGTAGTCCAGATCACTTCATAAGGCGATGTCCACTCTTGGACAAGGAAAAGGCAAGGGAAAGTCAATTTCTGTGCAAGGAAACCACAAGACTCCAAGAACAAGGGGAAACATGCAAATAATGCTACCTGGGGAGACACCGAAAGCAAAAAGGATCTTGATGAATCATCATCAACCAATGAAGAGGCAAACCTGTGTCTCATGGCCAAAAGCAACTCTGAAAGTGAGCAAGAAGAAGAGTTTGAGGTAAATCATTTGTTACCTAAAGAAAAAAAGTCTTGAAATATTCGAAATGCTTATAGATGAGTTCTTTACTGTGTGTGGAGAAAAAGTTGAGCTCCAAGACAAAACCTCCAAGTCGAAAACATAATTAAAAATTGTGACTAGAGAGAAAAATGAATTTACCAAAGAAAATGAGTTTCTGGTCACGAAAATTAGTAATCTAACAGAGGGTGTATCGGAGTTCAAGAAAAATTCAATGGAATTTACAAAGGAGCTTTTGAAGATTAAATTGGGTCATATTTCTCCAAAAAATAAAAATGATCAAATTAACTTTGTAACTGTCACCAAGGAACTAGCAGAACCTAAAGAACAAATAAGAAACGTAGTTAATAGTAAGAGTTCCACAAAAGTTGAAGAAGATAATGGGAGAAACAAAGACAAGTTGAGAACTCCACCTAAGTGGATTCTAGATGCCCAGAGACAATCTAAAGAAGGCCTAGGATACAAGGCTAAAAGGAAACCAAAGAATAAGTATTCAAGACTGGCTACAAACATACTATGCTAGCATTGTGGAAAGACATGACACTACAGAGTTCAATGTCATGTAAGGAACCGAGCTTATGAAAGAAATTCAAAATTTGTAAACTTAGTTTATAGTTCCGTTAAGAGAAATGGACCCAAGCACATATGGATCCCTAAATTTGAAGGAAAGAGTGAGGAAGAGAAGCACGTGGTACCTTGACAGTGCCCCAAGAACATGACTTGTGATGAAAAGTATTTTCTCTCACTCACATCTTTTAGTGGTAGTAATGTGTCATTTGGTGATGCAAAAAAAGGAGTTATCACCGGTGTTGGTAAGGTTGGTAATTCATCAACACATTCCATCAATAATGTATTTTTAGTCAAGGGTTTAAAGCATAAATTGTTAAGCATTTCACAATTCTGCGACAATTGAAACAAAGTAGAATTCTACTCAGATCATTGCATGCTTGTGAAAGGTAATACAGGTTCAGTATTGTTAGAGGGAAAAAGATTCATAAATGTTTACAAAATTACATTGGGGTTTCTTGCTGACATTTCTATCACATGTTTGAGTGCCTTAGATGATGATCCTAAACTTTGACATAAAAGGTTAGGACATGCAAGCCTTACGCTATTAGACAAACTAGAAAAATATGACTTGGTAATGGGTTTGCCTACAATCAAGTTTAAACCCCAAGGAGTCTATGATGCGTGTGTAGGAGGAAAGCATGTCAAAACATCTTTTAAATTAAAGAGTCAGGTGAGCACCTCCAAGCCGTTACAACTGATTCATATGGATTTCGTTGGGCCAATGAGGATAGTAAGTGTGAATGGAAAGAGCTTTGTAGTTGTAGTTGTGGACGACTACTCAAGTTTTACATGGGTACTGTATCTTGCTACAAAGGATGAGGCTTTTGATATATTTCATATTTTTCTAAAGAAAGTTCAAAAACAGGTAGGTATGGAACTAGTTGCAATAAGGTCTAGTCATGGAACTGAGTTTGAAGATACTAAGTTTCATGAATTTTGTAACGTAAAAGACATTGACCACAACCTCTCAGCCCCTAGAACTCCACAACAAAATAGTGCAGTGGAAAGGAAAAATGGATCTTTCAAAGACATGGCTAGAACAATATTCATAGCTAGTGGAATTCCAAATTACTATTGGGCAGAACGTGTGGACACTGTTTGCTATAATTTGAATTGTTGCATGATCAGATCTATCCTTAAGAAGACCCCTTATAAACTGTTTAGAGGAAGAAAGCCAAATATTGCACATCAACGTACTTTTGGTTGCACGTGCTCTGTACACAATAATGGTAAGGATAATTTGGGAATGTTTGATCCCATAAGCGATGAGGGAGTATATTTGGGATACTCACCTCACAACAAGGCATGTAAAGCGTACAACAAATGAACGTTAAGAATTGAGGAAATTATTCATGTTATGTTTGATGAAATGGATAGTTCACTTGATCGAAATGTGCAGGATGAGGAACTAGAGATTGACTTGGCAAAGGAACCAATACTGGAGGCCAGACCTGAACAAGAAGAGGGATCTCTGATTGAGGGGAAACAAGATATGGGACAATCTACCAATGGAACTCGAAATACCTCAATGGAACATGATAGTACATTTGAGCATGCAGGTTCCATACCAGACTTTATTCCCAAGCAATGAAAGCATCAAAAATGACATCCTACTGATTTACTTCTTTCAGATATAAGAAAGGGACAAAAGACATCGTCATTGAAGTTCTTACAATCTTTTTGTGTTTTTACCTGCTTTATATCTGAACTTGAACCTAAGCATCATTTAACTCCAGTAGAAGATCCATATTGACTATCAGCAATGCACGATGAATTGAATCAATTTGAATAGAATAAGGTATGGCATCTAGAACCACGTCCAAAATATGATATACCTTAAATGGGTCTTCATGAACAAACAAGATGAACACGAGATCATTGCGAAGAACAAAAGCCGAACTGGTGGTAAAAGGCTTTGGACAGGAAGAAGGGGTGGACTACGATGAAACCTTTGTTCCAGTAGCAAGTATTGAAGCCATTCGCATACTCATTGCATTTGCTGCACATATGAATATCAAGTTTTACCAACTTGGTGTAAAGAGTGCATTCTTGAATGGATACTTGAAGGAGGAGGTGTACATGGAACAACCCCTAGGGTTCGATGATCCAAAGAATCATGATTACATATACAAACTAGACAAAGCCTTGTACGGCTAGAAACAAGCTCCCAAGCTTTGGTATGAAAGACTATCTATTTTCTTACACTAGGGAACTAGTTCCACAGAGGTAAGTTTACTAAAACTTTGTTAATAAAAACAACAAGTAAGAACTTGTTGATCGTTCAAATCTTTGTGGATGACATTGTATTTGGTGCTACAATTGACAAGATGTGAAAAGAATTTGAAACCTTGATGGGAGGTGAGTTTGAAATGAAATGCTCCTAGTGGGATTTACCTCCACCCATGTTGTTCGTGCCTAGAGTAATTTATGTGATGAGTGTCATGATGGGAATGATGCTTGGAGGTTTGTGTACATGGGGAGGTCTATTCTTGGTGGGTCTGGCATCGTGAGGCTTTGGTTACGACCAGCATCAAGCTTATTTCACTCATGGTTGGTTCTCAAAGTCGTGGATTGTCGAGATAGATGATCCTGAGCGCCCTGCTGATGGACCTAGCGAGAATGCGTAGCATGGGTGCACTTTTGAAAATAATTAATTTTGCATTTTTAAAATATATTTGATGCTCTTGAACTATTTCTTTTGTATAAACAAGTTATTTCAGTTTGTCAGTATGGAAACTAAACAGCTTAGTTTTGCAAAAATGCAAAAATATGCAATTTTGGTGATTTGGCAGACTAAATGCCTAGGTGAGAGTATGTAGTGCGATTGAGGAAGTGTGTAAGCTCTCCTTCCCCAAAAAGAAAAATAAAAAGAAAATAGAACCTTGAATTAATTATTGTGGTGATTAAGAGAAGCACTCTAGACACACTCGAATCCTACTGCCTCTAGGAAATGGCTCCAAGCAAGGAATTCTAGAAGCTATAAGAAAACGAGAATAATTGGGATCTGCATTTTGGGAATTGCTCGAATAGGAAAACGGATCATCCAAAAGACCAAAAAAATGTGTGAACACACACACACAATTTGCCGCTATACTTGGGTATCCCACAAATCATGCTCCTAGTCGTCCCACATTATTTGTAAACTATACTTTCATGTAGCGCAAGTTGTTTGGGTTGAGTGTCGTTGATGCTAGAGACATTGTAATGGGTCAAGAAGTTAACTTGCTGAAATGGATTAACATCTTCGTCGAGAGAGATCCCTCTGTTGATGTGAAACTTAAGACTTATAGGAGTCGATTGCTGATCTTTTGATTATAGGATCGTCATATGTTTGTCTCTCTTCATGAAAATCGTGTGTATGCTAGTGTAGTGGTGGTACTATAAGTGTTGGAGGGACAGTTCTCTCCCATATAATTGATTGTTGTAGAGACTATAGTTGGCTAAGGTAGGTTTAAAGCCGAGCCGACACGTTCTTTTATCGGAAGTCCTTTTTTGATGACGGTAAAAGTTCCTTCTATTTCATTAAAGTTGTATGCTTTATTTTTTATCACACAATTTTAAAGACCAAGTTTTTAATCTTTATTGAAGATATGGCTTAGGGAGCGATTGAGGATGGTTTCTAAGCCTTCTCATATTTCGGCTATGTGCCCCAATCTTACTATTGTGGTCATCTTATCGATGTATTCCAGGAGCCTAGATCTCAGTCACAATGCACTTCTGTTATATCGGGTAGACCTTAAATCACATGGATTGTTGATTGGTGGAAAATCAAGGCCTTGGTGATAGGGCTTCCTCGGTTTGCCCCTATTTGTTTGTTGGGATTACTTCCCAATTTGGGTGAAGAGATAGATCGGCATGGTTCAAAGAGTGCCTTTTCACATATGTTCTCCTCCTAATCTTTCGTTGCTAAATGCTAGGAGTATCGAGAGGTGGATCGACTTTTGGGATGCCTTCGAGACTGTTCAGATGCCTTCCCATCCCAGTCCGGTTGTTGTATCATTATATCAAGGGGATGACTTGTACCACCGCTACGCGCCACTAGAAGTTGTTTTTGCTGGATGAGTACAACTTAGCTTTTGTAGAAACGTGTCGAGGTTGAGTTGTTTGAGGTCGAGCATGGTGGTGTAGTGATGACAACTGAGGATCTTGTTGTGGGCCCTTTATCGTAAGAGGAAGGCTGAAAAACCTGATTTGAAAATTTGCTGCTGAAAGGAAGAGAACCAAGGCTCGCAAAGTGTGGAGACCCAAGTCTAAGAATGATGCTCCTAGAGATGGGCCAAGGCCTAGGGATGCTGAAGCTTCTTTTATTGGTGGGCCTAATCCTAAGGTACAGTCGGTTAGGAATGCTAGTCTTAGTAGGCCCAATTATTATTTTGGGACCTTAAATTTAGTTAATTTTTATTTCATGTAATTTGTTTTCCTTAGAATTCCAATTTTCTTCATGAGTCCAAAGAAAATAAAATTGAAATCGATGTGGAATCGGGTCAATACCCTTGAGAGGGTTGCCTACGTTTCCCTTAGTGTGCAAAATTAGGCCGCATGTAATTCAGTTATTTTTATGAATGTGTCAAATAGAAAACAAGGGTGCCAAGAGGGTTTTCACCCTTGTTGAAGTTTTTTTTTTGTTCGAATTAGGCCTTGTAGGACAACGGGGACAAGGATTTTTTTACCCTTAGTCTAACTTGTTGAATAATGCATAACTGAGCAAACAATGAATAACAAGAAAAATATATACCATCTAATCAAAACAATTAGGAATGGTATTTCTTCATTTTGTATGGTCTAACATAGCTAGAATATTCGATTCCATTCAAATTCATGAGTTTCATCAAGCCTTTGGGTAGGATTGTCTTCACAACATGTGGGCTGGAATAAGTGGGCCGATGTTTTCCATGTCGGCATGGAGTATCAATGATTCTTTTTAAGAACAAGGTCGGCCTCTTGGATATCTTGGGGCTCTATGGGTTTGTAGATGGGTACCGATTCCCAAGCTCTTTTCTTCCAAGATCTACGACCAAGAAGGCCTTCTTCGGATGTTGTCTCTGTTTCCTTTTTGAAGTCTTCTAAGATATTTTTAAAATTGTGCAGCGCATCTTCGAATCGTTATGTATTATGGATACACTGTTCGAAGGTCAATAGATCTTCCTCTGTTTCTGTCAAGGGGCTCGAAGTTCACCTGTCTTTTCAGATTATTTCACATTGAAATTGATAATTGTAGACAAACTCATGATCTATAGGTCCTACTAGCTTGGTCAATAGTTACGGGATTGGCTCCAACTCTTCTTCGTTATCATTGTCCTCCATCATTTCCCCTTCACCAACTGCATAGATGAATTGCTGCCTTTCTTTGTTGGTCTACTTGCTTCACGTCTCCGGCCTCAAATCGTATTACCTGATTGGTGAAATGAACACAGATAGGTCGAAGACTTCTTGTTGAATGTGGACAATATGCTCCAACTTTATCTTGTAATGCTTTATTTCCTTTTCAGAGCTAAAGAGTGATTGGAAGGAGTGGGCAAGATTATGTATACAATCCTTAATGGTTGGATTTTTGTCTTTACTATCTTCTTCTAGGGTGAAGCAACCTTCGAAGATTTTTAACCTTGGCACAAGTTACCCTGCTTCCATACATACTGTTATTGGAGAAATCCATAGTACGTGAAGGTGTCCCCTTCTTGCAGAAGTTGGCTGTTGAGTGTATGAGGATAAGGGTTCAATGGATCTATGCAATCTTTTTCCATGTTCTTGGTGGGGGTCTTTGCTTCTACTATTTCTTTAAAACCCCTCAGCGACAGCATGTATGGTAGCCTGAAGGAGTAGTTGTTGTTCTGGTCGAAAGGGAACCAAGTCAATACTTGAGATCTAGCACCTACTCCCAATATTGAGCATGCCTTAGACATTTATGTTGGATGCGGGTCAAAGTCAAACATGATGTGTTCCTCTTCAATTGCGGATACTTTTGAGAATTCCCAAGTGTCTTCGTCAGTTGGTTCGTGCTCAATTTCCAAAACAAAGGCATGGCTAGCCACAACTATCTTGAACTGGGGTAATTCATAAACAATGAGAATTGCCTCTACCAACATCTGGACCTTTTGATGAAGACTAGACGGTATTGCATTGAGCTCATGAAGCCATGGACAACCTAACAACATATTGAAGGAGGCAAATTGATAGGCCCGCTAGTATATGGGTGTATCGAAGTTATAATGAAAACATCCATCCTCAGAGAGCTAGTGATTCCAAGTATTAAGTTTTCCTTAATTGTTCAAGCTAAGTGATTCAAAGTTTGTTGGTTGATTTTAAGCTAACAAATGATTATAAAATATCAAGAATAAAAAGCCCACGGATTGACTTCACTTAATCTTAGCACTTTATGCATATGAATTAAACGAGGGTCAACTAACATGTCATGTCGAATTGTTGCAAGGACAAAATTAAACAACTTAGAATCTTCTCTCGAAGTATAAAAGATCAAACTCAATATAGAACTTAACTATCTATTCTCATGGAGTCAAATTCATATTAAAGTCATGAAGCATAGACATCAATTCCAAAAAATCCAAGTAATTCTAACCTACTCTCATAATTAGTCAAACTTGATGAATAATCGAGTTCGGGTAATCAAAACTCTTCTCTTGAATATGAATTAATCACCAAACATGTGCAATAAATATAAAATTATTATTGTACAACAACTCTAATAACATGTTAATGTCTACTTAACTAACTCAACATCTAGTATTTTGACTAGACTACATCAATCCTAGGTATGGATAAATTAGCTACTCATAGTAGAAATAGTCATAAAAGAAAAAATGGAGTTCATGTACATAATTGGTAAACTATGACTAAATTAATAAAAAAAAACAATAATAAAAGTCACATATTTATAAACTAGAACTCAAATTTATTTATATTGAGAGACAAGAGAAATAGGAAGAAGAAATACCAATGAACTTCAATAATAATTTTAGTGGAAGAAGTGCTTCAAACTCTTGTTTCTAAACAATTAAGTGTTTGTGTAATCTAACTAACAAAGTAGAACTAATTAATCTAAAAGTAAATTTGTGAAAACTAAAAGTTAAGAATATGATAGGATAGATCACAACATGTTCTTCTATGGTTATATAAGACAAAACCTACGACACATTATCCTACGTTATAAAACTTAACAACTGTCAATAGAGGGTGAAAAACCGTTGCAAGGCATTGACACAAACGGGTCAAAATAAGGCAAAAATTGGCCCATCCGTGCCAAATCGCATATACATTTTTTAAGGCTTTTGCACAAACGGGCAATTTTTCGGGGGTGTCCTTTATGGTTTCCTTCTTCTTTTCTTTAATTACATTGACTTCTCCTTCATCTCTTCGGCGCTCATGTTCTATTCTTACCGAGATACCACCCTCGCAAGTGACATATTTGAAACAATAATAGACTCTCACTTTAGTCGGTAAAACTCACACTCATGTGTTTTAAGATAATGATTTAGTGTAGTTTCACTCAACTCTTGTCCCTAAATCACGATCTAACATAGGCTCACACATCAACTCATATCTCCTCCGCTAAAAGATAATTTTGTAGACGAAATCAACAAGACCAGAAGGTTGTAATGTACGGCTTCGGGTGAAGGGTAGGAAAATTTGTTTTGGTATGTAGCTTGAAGTCATGGAACTAGTGAGACCAAAATCAAACACTCACCATATGTGAACTAAGGTTAGTAATGTGGAACTCCACTGTAAAAGCTTCTCCAACTACAACGCAAAATCACTTTAAACCATCAACCAAAACACATCCTGAATACCAACCCTTTAAACAAAAAATGAGGGAAAAATTATGCTTTCTAGAGTAGAGCATTTGGATTAGGAAGCCATCCCTCATTACCATTTCTTCCAAATGAATTTATTAAAATTTATTTTCTTTCTTTTTTTTTTATTTTTTCGTTTGGAAGAAATAACGAAAGACATACATAGCCAATCGAAGTTACAAGTACAAAAATCGAGTACAAACTTCAAGACTAAACCAACCACCCCCTAGCTCCATGATAAAAGGAATACAAGAAATTTTGGTCAAGTAGCTTGTATTTTTGGGTGAAAAACAAAGAATGGGTTAGGCTCTAAGAGACTTATAAAAGAATTCACTATTTTGGTAGGCTTTTTGGCAAATGTAGCCTCTATTTTATTTATTTTTTTTTATTTTTTTTTTGGTGAAAGTTATTTCCAACCTCGTCTATACAACGCCAATGCGGACTCAATAGAGAAAAAAGAAGCAAACTTCTCTTCAAAAAGGCTTAGAAAACCTTCCCCCAATGTGATTTCTAGAGACAGATGACCTAGAGAGAGTTTCTCACATAATTGACCACATTGATGCATGTTCATTTAGCTTGAGCCTTACAGGTAATGTGTCTATTCAACTCAATAATACCACATTTGAGGGAAACAACCAGCATACCAGGAACCCTTGGTTCACAACTATAATCGTGCAATGCATTTCTATGGGTAAAAATCATTTTTAACACAAGCACTGGGTCAAATAGTTTAAGTTTTTCATAATACACAATCATCATAAAAGGATCACATCTCATTTTTTTCATGTTCCAATTTTTTCTTTTTTATTCAAATGCATGCAAAAAATAAACATGATCAAAGAAATGTAAATGCATTAAAAACAAAAAACTATCAAAAAGGAAAACAAACTAATGGTGAAAACACTTACATGGAAACTACTAAATATAGGGGCTACGACCCTCCCGCGGGTGGCAGAAGGTTTCGTGCGCATCCCGCCATATAAAATGCGTGTTTTTGGGGTTTAAATTATGTTTTGTTATTTTTTGATTTCTAAGTGCTAAGCACAAATGGGGTTTTTTAGAGTCGCCACTTTATTTTAGGAAAACAAATAAACCGTTGTTTTTATACTCTACTTTTCATTTTAATGTGAAGTAATTTGACTACTCGATCTTACAGCCAAAGTCTAATTTTGAGGGTGAAGGTACGAATTGGATGTGAAATCCACCAAATACAATGGCCACTACTCATGATTTAAGAAATTTACGTGAAGTTATTTGGTTCCATAAAGTCTCAGTTTCACCCTAAATGTTGATCGATGTTACATACAATTTTATCATTTAGGTGATCACTTTACGTCTCTACACATGCATCCATATAAGTCCAAAATCTCCAAGAGCAAATAAAAGCAAAATGAAATAAATAACAATGTTTATAGGGAGGGGGGAAATTGCCAAATGGGCAAAATTACATCAAAAGAGAAAGAAGGAATAAGATAAAAACAAAACAACAAAGTAAAATATGAGTCATTATATCAAAGAAAATAATATTGGAATTATTA
>ONZA01015028.1:1915-13495 GCA_900322205.1 Kewa caespitosa | reverse complement strand
AAGGGAAGGGAAGGGAAGGAAGGGGTATTTTTGGAACAATGTTTGTGGAATATGGGCGAAGCTAGTAAAATAGGGGTGAAACATAGTAGCACCCTACTTGATGGCACTCCGAATACCGTCACGAAGAGAAGTAGCTTCAGCCACTAGGACTGAGGTAATGCCAAGGTTAATAGGTGAAACATGGATCATATTACCCCTGCTACCATGAATAATATATCCTGCTGCTGAGTCTTGGTTGTTGCAAGCGCCATCAAAATTGAGTTTAACAGCGCCTTGACGGGAGACCATTTGATATCAATCTGAGAAGTGTTCCTGCAATCAGAGTGTTGGTTAGACAATTTCGTAAATTTATCATCTAATTTCATTCGAATATTCTATTCTCGAAAGAGGTTAATGCTCGGAGAATAACTGCTATAATAGTAGACATTTTGCGCCTGAATACTTTTTCATTCCTCGTTTTCCAAATAATCCAGATTAAATTGGCTACTTTTTCAAAGTTAAGTGTGGGATCTTTGCGTAGGTCAAGAGCCATTTCCCTATATCTGACCGGGGGGGTACTATGCTGGACATTGGTCAATTGTGTTGCTGCTACACTTTGGACCAGGGGCATGTTAAGAACAGATGATCTAAACTTTACGAGTTGGCATTACAAAGCGGACATTTGTCTTCTAAATCCATACCCCTATGTCTGAGGAAGCTACAAGTGGGAAGAGCTCTGTGGAATAAGAGCCAAAGGAATACAATGATTTTTGGGGCTATGTTGAGCTTCCAAATCCAAGCATATTCCCAAGATGGTTTTGTGCCATGTTTGATATCATATTCTAGACGGGTAGCTGATTTCGTATTAAACAGTCCATTTACAGAGACTCCTCATACCATGGTATACGGGATTGGGCATTGTGGAATGGGGATGCCTTTAATAATTTTGGCTAAGTTCTTCGGGACGAATTGTAATAGTTTTGGATAATTCCATTCAAAATTTTTAGTAAAACATTCACTTATTTTAAGGTCAATATTTTTCGTAGAGGTACTATCTAATTTAAGGTGATCTTTAATGCACATTGGTAAGCACCAGTTATCTAGCCAAAATTTGATGTCTTGGCCATCACCTACTATCCTTCGTATACCTTTTCTAATAATGGACCGTTCTGCAAGTATTTGGTTCCAAATAGGCGAGTTAATTGCTGTTTTTTGACCTCAAAGAAAGATTTTTTATTCAGATATTTTGCAGTTACTGACTGCACCCATAGATTCTGAGGTTGGGTTGAAACTTTCCATCCTAGTTTACATAAAAAAGTCTGGTTCGTAATTCAGTTTGTCGGAGTCCAAGCCCTCCCTGATTTTTTGATCTACACACTGTATTCCAAGCCAAGAGAGGTATTCCTTGATTATTAGCATTAGATTTTCAGAAAAATTGTCTATTAATTCTGTCAAGTTTTTTGCAAATGTTATGGGGAATATTATTTGATTGCATAACATAAGAAGGCACCGCTTCTAAATTACTCTGGATAAGGACAGTTTTCCCTGCTTTGGACAGCGTGTTAGTTTTCTAGGTCTGAGATTTATCTGACGTAATTTTAAGGATATTTTT
Source organism: Kewa caespitosa (assembly GCA_900322205.1). NCBI lineage: Eukaryota > Viridiplantae > Streptophyta > Magnoliopsida > Caryophyllales > Kewaceae > Kewa > Kewa caespitosa. The sequence goes on along the minus strand of ONZA01015028.1, from coordinate 11,904 downwards.
GAAAGTTATTTTGTCAACTCTTCTTTCGTTGAAGTGAATTCCTAAGTATTTTCCCAGGGAATCGCTATGGGGGACATTGAATATAGTTGTAATAGCTTGTTTGGTAGAAGCCGTTACTTTTCGTGAGAAAGTTACTGAAGATTTATGATAATTAATCAATTGGCCTGACAGAAGTTGTCAAGAATGGTTTTAACGATTGCAGCCGATTTACGGTTAGCTTTACAGAACAAGATACTGTCATCCGCTAAGCACAGGCTCGAGATAATTGGTGCTTTTGGAAAAATCTTTAAACCTACTACACTCTTCTTATCTAAGGAGGCTAGTGTCAGCCTTTTTGCTAACACTTCCTACATATTACAAATAGGTAAGGGGAGAGAGGATCACCTTGTCTTAATCCTCTAGGAGGTTTAAAGAAATCATGAAGTTGACCATTAATATTAAGGGAGTAGGATATAGTGGTAACACATTCTGTAATTCAATGAATCCACTGTTGTGAAAATCCAAATTTCGGCAGAACTTGAAACAAAAAGTCCCACTCTATTCTATTATAAGCCTTTTCCATATCTAATTTCAGGGGCATCCACCATATTTTGTTGTTAGAATTATAAAGCATGTTGTTAATTTCCTACATTAGCAGTAAGTTATCTGCAATATTTCTCCATGTAACAAAGGCATTTTGGTAAAGTCCAATGATAGAGCTAATAGCCGGTCTTAGTCTATTGACTAGGACTTTTGAGATAATTTTATAGATAGTATTGCATAAAGTAATAGGTCGAAAGTGGCTCGGGTTATCCGGATTCTGAAACTTAGGGATCAGGGTAATAATAGTGTGGTTAATTTCTTTTAGTAACCTCCGTTCGTTAAACAATTCTTGGATGACTTTAATCATATCATGATGATGATGTCCCAGTATTTTTGGAAGAAAATAGGTCCAAATCCATCAGGTCCAGGGGCCTTATAAGGTTCCATTTGAAGACAACCTGTTTAATTTCTTCAATTGAGATAGGTTGCGTTAATAGAACATTTTGATTGTTAAAGATCGATGAACTTCTGTAATGTCGAGATTACTAGTCCGCGTTTCATACGGTAAATTGTTCTTTTATGATTTCGGACTTTATTACGTATATGAAAAAAAATCTAGAGTTATGGTCTCTGTGGGTCAACCATTGCTTTCTATAATATGTTCCCCAAAATTTCTAGTTAAATAGCATGAGTTTCTCTCTTTGTTTAATCAGTCTATCCTACCATTGGGTGAGGCGTGGGTCATTTGGACTCGAGAGTAGAGTGTTTTTGACAAATTGGAGTTTTCTAAGTTCTTACTCAAACGAGTGTTGATATTACCATAACATGTTCTGTGCCAAGTTTTGAGATTGTATTTTAAGTGCTTTAATTTTTCGAACAAAGAGTACATGGTGTAACCCTGGATGGGAACAGTCCAACCTTTACGAACAATATCAAAAGACTCTTTGTTATAAGTCCATCCAGGTTGGAATGTAAACGGTCGATTAACAAAATTTTTAGTAGTACGGGTATGGAAGAGGATCGGCGTTTGATCCTAACATGAAAAAGTACTTGGAGTTAGAAGTGAATCGGGATATATTGTCATCCAGTCATTATTACAAAACGCTCTATCTAATCTTTCAAAAATAAAACTTCTATCAATTTTTCTTTTTCAGGTGAAAGGACAGCCTATGTATGGGATGTCAATAGCATTCATAGAATTACAAAATTCTTACAGAATTCTAACTCTGTTTATATGTGGTAGAGTACCTCCTTGTTTATCCCCTAAGGAGAAAAGTTCATTAAAATCTCCAATAATAAACCAAGGTAGGTTCCATGTGCTGCTCAAATTAGTGAGATGATCCCAGAAAGGTAGTTTTTCATTTTGTTGAGCTGGTCCATACACGCCTAAGATAATACTTTCTTTTAAATTTTGTCTATCCAAAACATGTAATGAAATTATTCTATTGCAATTATGAATGGAAAGGACGTCGATAAATGTAGTATTCCATAGCGCCCATATACCTCCTGATTGTCTTGTAGGGTCAATAATACGGAAGTGATGAAACCCCAAAGAGGAAGCAATTCGTTGGGAGTTTTCAGCTAAGGTTTTTGTTTCAAGTACGAATAGAATGTCAGGATTGAATTTCTGTTTTAGGAACTGTAATTCTCCCTCAGCAGTAGGCTTCTCAGCCCCATAAATATTCCAACTAATTATTCTCATATATTAATGAATTGATTTGACAAGTAACGCATACTATCTTCAACCTCAGTGCAAATCAAATGAAAAACTAGCTTAAATAATCTACCCATAGGATAAAAAGAATCTGAAAATTGTGAATTAATAACAAGATACATTCCATTTTAATATTCACAAGATTTCGTGTAGAATTTATACCAACGAAACAAGGAGTAATTGAGTAAATAAATTAGGAGGTGCGCGTAACTCGACGTGAACTCAAAAATGGTATACACAACTCTTATACACATTTCACTGAATCGAAGTATCCTAACTTTTCTGTACTGAAATTGATAATATAAGAAAGGGCATGCGTTAAATTGAGAAAACAAAGTATATTGCCCATAAGTGAGGGAAAAGGTGCAAACTTGAAATATAATAAGCGATATTGACGAAAAATAAATTATTATTACAATAGCAAGTAAAAGTCGGCCGCTATGTCGCCTATCCCGAGCTTAGTTTTGGGCACTTAAACACCAATAGGTACTTTATGATAGTACACTCCATATTGAGTCGCATCACCATTGAATCAAGGCCGACTCCCCAAGTTCCAAATCTCTTGAGAGACATGTAGTCAAGAAAACGTTCAAGAAGCACAAAGGCTTTGGTCATTGAGCGTTTGAGTTTTGAGGCCCAATTACTCGATCGTAGAGCCAAAAGCTCATGAAGTAAAGCAAGGATGTAGCAGAAAAAGTTAACTTTAGGACTACAAACAGAAAAATACCACAGCTTATATTGATTAGTTTGAAAAACTCGGAAGAAACAACATACTAAAACGGGTAAGTAGCGAACACTAGTAGCTAAGCATAGGGCCGAAAAACATGCGTGTATTCGTTGCAAGAGCCGAACATGAGTAAGTCGAGGACTATCCACGAAGGTACCTCGACATGCACCCGTACCCATCCAGCCATGACCGATCAAGAAACATAAACACCCAAGCACAATGGCAGCAAACAACACAGTGGATACAATCCATGTTATTAAAAGTCACGTAGCAATGTCAACATTGACAATCATAACACTAGCAGTACTGACCACCAATATAGGTTCACTAGCAGCAACATTTACAATAAAGTCAGTAGCCACAAAGCTAAGTATAACTATAGCAATGGCCACAACATCAGTGTCGGGGTTGAAAGCAATACCGACAATAGTTGGACAACAACAGCTACAACTGTATCCGGCTGGACTATAAAGACAGTGAGAGCAACAACAACGACAACTACTGAAATAAATCCAACAACACAGTGAGCACTAATAGTGGTAACAATAGCAGCGCTAACAAGATTAAACACAACAACCACAACAACAGAAGGCCAAATAACATTAATCCCAAATACAATGATACCAGCGACACATACACTGTCGATGACACCAGCGACACATACACTAGCGACACATACAGCGATAGTGCGTTGGCGGTCAATAATAGCGACAACAACTACAACAGCAAAAACAGAAGCTAAATCAATAAATTTAGCAGCGACAAGTACATCAACAAGAAAAACAACACTATCACCAAACAACAAGCAGCTACCAAGATCGGTAACGGTCAGAGGGGAAGCAGCAGCAATAGTCTCAACAACATTAATAAGCTGATACCAACGGCAACAACAACAGCAGACCATATAAAAGCAACCTCAACTACAAAGCCACCAACGACACATACATTGATAGTGCAATGGAGTTCAACAGCATCGATGTTAACAGCAGCAAACGTAGTAGCCAAACCTGATTGAGATATGGCTGAGAGCCCCCAGAAAGACCAGAATGGAGAGGGCCGACGCTCAGAGTCAGGTAAGCGAATCCGGGTGAAACGAACTCACCGAAGCCCCATATGGAAAATCAGATCTGGGTAGACGCCAAGGATGTTACTCCCAAATCGTTCAAATCGTTGAAACCCTAAATTAGTCCATAAGAGTAATTGATTAGCTAAATCAAGATGAAAGAGAATGATTTTAATCAAGAATCAAGAAGAGCAAGTGATGAAGGTGCGTTTCGATCCAAATCGAGCGCTTAAAGGTATGGCGGAGCTCGGCCTAGGGCGGCGGCGCAAACGTATGGAGAGGGCAGGGGGTCGGTGGTGGCGGGGGTCGGGGGCAGCATGGCCTACTGGGAATAAACATATTTGGGGTATTTTGTTTAAAAAAGAAATGGGTTTAATTAATCTATTTTTGTCATAGGTGTAAATAGCATATCCCTTAAATATATGTTTATTTACTACTCCTTTAGGTGAACTTGGTCCACGCTATAGATTAAGGACATACTTGGCGAAAGACAAATACATGAAGGGCGCTCTAGTTATGTTGACATTAGTATTAAAGGACCCTATCTTATCTCTTCATTTTTCATCTGCTTTCTTGAAGGAGTACGTCCTTTAATCAAGGTACAAAAGATTTGAGGAAAGTACAATATCAGAAATAGTCATTCAGTTCATTTAGGTTCGTGATGATGTGTGGCGAGATACCTCATGACTTTTGGGCCAATCTAATTGGACCCGAATGCTAAATAGAGCTGAGTTTAATGAATCACACACATAAGTAATAGGTTAAACCACTTGAACTAACAGATGGAATTAAAATCCATCAGTTGGGCAAGGCAAATGGCTCAAAACAAAAGAGCCTTATGGCCCAAATCCCATATTGCTTAAGACTAGCGTTAGGGAGCGACTGGATCAGGCTTGTGCACGGGCCCACTCCCGGCAATGGAAAGGATTAAGGCCCCTTGAAAGGGTCTTGGGGCACTAGGTCCATGTGGAACACTAGACGTGGCCGGCTAAGAGGCCTAGTCCCTGACGGACTAGGTTAACGATGAAAGAGTATGTCCTTCAATCAAGGTGCAGAAGAATTGTGATTAATATCAAATATAGTAATTCGGTTTATTTAGGTTCATTGTGATACGTAGCGTGATGCCTCTCACAACCTTTGGGTAAATGGATATTAGACCCAGATGCTAAATACAACCGAATGAGAAGGAATGCACATAAGCAAACTGATACTTTACACGATTAGGTAAAGCGGGTTAAGCAAGGCCAAAGACCATGTTGAGTTTGGTCCAAGGAATAGATCCTTGGGATCAAGAAACGGGTCCTTGAGATCATTAAATCAAGGAAATAATGGACAAGTAACAAATCCCTACGCGTGTATTCAACCTTTTGGGTTCGTGTTTGAAACGCCCTAAAAGGGGTGAAACAAGCGGCCCTTTTGGCCATTTCTTTTACCCATGAGTCGTGGCATAGTTCTTAACAAGACACATGATCATAAGACACCAGCTGAGAAAGAACGCATGAGTAAGATATTGTATGCTTCGGTCATAGGATCTATCATGTAGGCCATGGTATGTACTCGGCCAGATGTCTCGTATGCTTTGAGCATGACGAGTAGGTTTCAGGACAACCCAGGTGAGGTGCATTCGATTACGGTCAAGAACATATTGAAGTACCTTACGCGGACTAAAGATAAGTTCCTAATGTATGGTGTTGAAACTAAGTTGATTGTGAAGGGCTAGACTGATGTGTCCTTTCAGACGGACAGAGATGATTCTCAGTTCCAGTCGGGTTTTATCTTCTATCTCAATGGAGGAGCAGTTTGCTGAAAGAGTACAAGAAGAGCACAATTGTAGATTCAACCATAGAAGTTGAGTACATCACTGCTTTAGAAGCAGCGAAGGAAGTCGTTTGGATATCGAAATTCATTGATCAACTGGGATTTGTCCCCTAGGTGGCTGGACCTATGTCTCTCTATAGTGGAGTCATTGCTCAAGCCAAAGAACCGAGATCTCACCAGAAGTCAAGACATGTACACATGAAGTATCGCCTCATATGACAATGGGTCAAGGAAGGTGATATCACAGTTTGTAAAGTTCATACAGATGAGAACTTAGTTGATCCATTGAATAAGCCATTTGTCCAAGCGAAGCAAGAATGTCATACAACTACGATAGGCATTAGGCACTTTGAAGAGTGTATGCCTTGATTTTCTAGATTGACATGGTTGTAATCATAAACATTATTCTTGAACATATCTATCATTTAATAAAATTTTGGTAATATTCATATTTATTTATGATTTTAAATGTAAGTCCAAAGTTATGTAATGCTAACATGTAAATAGGTTATCAAGACAATTTATTGGATAATGAAATCATATTAAGTGAACTAGAGTTTGTGATTATACATCCCTAATCTAGGTGTCGAAATTAAATTCTGACAACCCGAGATAATTAGATTGCAAGTTCATCTCAACATTGTTTCATGTGTTGTGACATGGGGATGTCGATGATCGATCGCATAGGTATGAGTTGAGAACTCATGACTGGTACTAACAGAGCAAGAACTCTATAAGATCAAGGAGTCATAAGAGGTTCTCACAAAGATTTCTCCAGCCATTTCTAAAACCTAAGTGGTCATGGGTGACGGCTTAACGATTGATAGTATGTGATATTCCCAAACTCCTTCTTTAACTGGGGGTTATAATGAGAACGTTTGTACTATTATGAATTAGGTTATCATGGGTGCACAAGATGAGAATTGTCCTCCCTCGATGGACAGTTGTCTTGTAGGCCTTCTAATGAATTGGAACTGTAAAATGCATGGTCATGTTCGATTGGATTATGACGTTAATCAATTGGTTTAATAGTTCAATTATGGAATCAAGAAACAGTTAGAACGACCGATTGACTTCTTACCTTATGATCTAATGAAGACATTAAGTGACAAAAAAATGGATTTGCACACTTGTCTAAAGGACAAGTGGAGATTGAAGGAGTATATCCTTCATTCAAGGTACAAAAGACTTGGGATATATATCGGAGATAGTAATTCCATTTATTTAGGTTCATTGTAATGGGTAGAAAGATGCCTCGCATAACCTCTAGTCAATGAACATTACACCCCCATGCAAAATACAATAGAAAGATAAGGATCGCACATAAGCAAAAAAACTGATGCTCTAAACAATAAAGTAAAATGGGTAATGCAAGGCCTAGGGCTCTGTTGAAAGTTTGGTCCAAGGAACGGTTCCTTAGGATCAAGGAACGGGACTTTTCGATCATTTAAGCAAGGAAATAATGGCTCGAGAATAACTCCTTGGGCGTGTATTCAACCTTTTGGGCCCGTGTTGGAAACTACCCAAGGGGTGAAACACATGGCCCTTTTGGTTGTTCTCTTGAAACCTATAGAAGAGGCTTGTGCCTCTATTATTAGGTTAGACCTTTGCCTCTCTTTCTGACATATTCAATCAGCAACTGAAGAAAAAATTAATGAATTCAACCTTAATTATAACGTGCAAACATTCGAACTAAGGAGAAGAATTAGAAGGAACTGGTGCTTTCTAGTTTCCCGATCTAGCTATCGTCTTGGATTGGTTTGCAGTCTAAAGCTTCTCAAGACCAATGCTTGGGGCTCTTCGTAGACGTCTCTCACTGATAGAAGGAGTGTTCTTGGTGCTCAACAGCCTGATCCAGAGCAATTTGTGCGTATCAAGAGGTAAAGCATATGTGATTCAGATTACATGTACGTTTTATGTGTTCCGCTTTTATATGATTAGATCATATTTTACTTGGAACCCTACAATGATTAACGTTGTATATAGCGCTAATCATGTTCTTGCCTTTTATGCTTCTCTTAATTAGTTGTATATATCAGACCTACTAATTAAAGACCACTCTTAGAGAGAACTAAACTAAAGAAAAGTCATTCCCAAAGTTTACCATAAGGCCAAACCAAAGAGAAAAGAGAAACGGGTTTATCATCTTTAACGATCTAGATATTGTCGTGGTTCGGAGTTCAATCCTTTTTCCGTGTGGATACCGTTGGAGGAGCTACACTTGAAGTTCTAGGAGTTCATCTACATGTCCTAGAGCAAGTAAAGATCAATCCTTTTATGCACGAAGAATCACGCTGGAAGAGGTAGGCTTTATGTGGCCGATTAAGACGTGTAACGATTGTTTGTTTCATGTGTTCCGTATTCCATGTTTGGAATATGCTTTACATGAAGTCCTAAAATGCTATCGGAGCCTGCTACATCTTCTTTTCGATTCATAAAGTTTGTAACTTGAATCACACATGCATGATAAGAAAAATCTTATCTTGTTGTGCTAACGAACAATCGCAATATTAATTGGTAAACTGCATACCATCAATTCGTTTTCATGGATGAATTTTGTTCATGTTTTTGCATGCCCTTCGGTAGATGTTGTTGTTTAATGATATTATTTGCTCTTCCATAAGTTGGCATTCTTTTGATGGCTAACTATCGAAGATACATTGTATAACTCTAAAGATCAACGATTAGCATTTCAGGTCACGTTCTTAAGATCACCTATTGCTTTGAAAACATTAGATGATTTTATCTTCATACTTTAATTTATATTTCATCTAAAGTGTAGGTTTATTTCATTTCAGTTTCATCCAGCTCCATTCACTTCTGTTCAACTCCGAATATATTAGCTCAACATATGTGAAGTTGTTATCATTTCGTATTATCTCATGTGAAAAATAACCAATTTAATTTAATTTAGTTACATTTATTCTCTTTCATTTATGTTAAAGAGATGTTGGGCATCTCCGACATTCTGGGAGACAATTACCATGGTGATAGGAGAAGAAAAGCATGAGGGTGCTAATGATCTGAACTTGAAGAAGAAATCAAAGTGTACTAAGCAATTCGGAGCTTGCAAGAAGTTCCACGACAGCTGTAAAATACTAAAACCCCTCCCGGTGTTGTTTGGAGTTGCAACTGTGTTGGTGGAGCTTGTATTTGTGTTTGAACTTTGTAACATGGATCGTAACACTATTTTGTAAAATATGGTTAATGCAATTTAATTATTTGTTTATAAAATATTAATGCATTACTTCATAAAATGTTAGTGTTTATACATAATTGTCATTTCATCAATTTTTTTATTTATTTTTCAGAGGTTCTTGAAATTTTTTAGAGGTAGTTGAAGCATTTATTGGTTGAAATTTGCACCAAGTAATTAAAAATTAAAAATATTATTTTCATTGCAAGAAAGAATAACTTCCTCTCATCAATGAAAGAAAAAAGAAAAAGAAAATTGATTTCACGGCAAATGAATGATGTTAAGTATATGTGCATGGTGCATTATGAAAGTTAGATGTATCAAGTGTGTATTTTGTCACTAGTCAGGTGCGCGCCATGAAATTTTACCTTCTTATTTGGAAGTTTGGTTGCATGTAGAGATGGTAACGGGGCGGTGACGGGGCGGATGATGCCTCCTCCACTTACGCCTTGCCTGATAATTTCTCCACCCATCCCCGCCTCGCTTCGTTCCACCTAACCTCCATTCCCGTCCCGTCCCGTCCCGTCTTACTTTAATCTCCATTCCCGTCCCGCCCCGTCTCACCTTAACCTCCATACCACCCCGCTACACCTACCCAATTTCCCGTATCCGCCCCTGCCCCATGCCCTGATCCCTCCTATTTTTATCTGATTTTGAGTCTAGATTGACCCAAAATAATCGGGAGTTCCAATGCAACCACATCTAATATTTCAACATAAGGTTAATTTTTATTAAAAAATATATATATAAATTAAGAAAAATATGTTGCTACATTGAGGGGGGCGTAGACGCGTATATGGTGGAGCATGGCGGATATGGGACAGGGTGGATATTACTTAAAATCACCTGCCCCGCCACCTGCGGCAGGTCTGGATTTTTTAATCATCCTCACCCCACCACCCACTAAAGCAACCTCATTTTCAGTCCCATTTGGAGCGAAGTGTAACAC
>ONZA01015027.1:42171-53906 GCA_900322205.1 Kewa caespitosa | reverse complement strand
TTTTTTTTTTTTATTGGATCATGTTATGGTTAGATATAACCAATTTTTATGATTTCAATCATAATTGGCTTTCATGTAAGATGCATTGCGGTTGCAATTGTTGTTCATATATAACGCTTTTTGACGATCGATCGTGTTTTAAGCCTATTTCTCTTTCAATTGAAAAACCAATTGAAACGCTTTTGTAAAATTTGATCACGTCATGGTTAGTAATCAAAAAATTTATTATTTTAATCATAATCGGCTTTCAAATACTAAAAATCGCGGTTGTAATTGGTGTTCATATTTGACACTTTTTAATGATTGTTAGCGTTTTAGCGTATTTCTCTTTCAATTGATGACCCAACTGAAACTATTGTTAAAAATTGCATCATATTATGGTTTTATATAAAAAATTTCAGTTATTTAAATTATCCTAGGATTTCAAACTTTACTACGTGCAACTGCAATTGTTGTTAATATTTAACACAATAAAACGATCGTTAGTGTTTTAAGCGTGTTTCTCTTTCTATTGACGAACCTACAGAATCAATTTTTAAAATTGGAACACGTTTTGAAAATATACCAAAAATAATGATCATTTCAATCGAACTCCATTTTCAAATATTAAGATTTACGATTGCAATATTTTTTCATAGTTAACGATGTTTAACGATCCTCTTCGTTTAAGCCTATTTCTTTTTCGATTGGCGAACAAATTAAAAACTTAAATTTTTGAAATTGGAAAATTTTTTATTTGATATAAAAATTATTGATCATATAAATCATACTCAGCTTTAAACTAACAAGTATTTCAGGTTGAGTTGTTGTTCATATGTACTACTTTTTTGCGATTGTAACGTATTGAGCGTATTTCTCTTTCANATGACGAACCAATTGAAAATATTTTTAAAAAATAGGATGTATTCAGTTAAGATAAAACCAACATTGATCAATTAAATCGTAATGGGATAAAAAATTTAAGAATTACGGTTGCGGTTGGTTTTCATATTTATCGCTTTTTAATGATTGATATTATTTTAAGCCTCTTTCTCTTTCAATTGAAAAATGAATTGAAATTCTTTGGTGAAATTTGATCTCATTCTGGTTAGTGATAAACAATTTCAATTATTTTAATCATACTTTTTCTTCAAATATTAAGAATTGCAGTTGTACTTTGTGTTCATATTTAACGCTTTTTAACGATCGCTAGCGTTTAAAGCCTATTTCTCTTAGAATTGCAGAATTAATTACAATTATTTTAAGATCATGTTTGCGTTATATAACATTAACTTTTATGATTTCAACAATACTCAGCTTTGAAATAAAATGAATTATGGTCGCAATTGCCTTTCACGTTTAACGCTTTGTAACTATCATTATTTTTTTGAGCATATTTCTCTTTCCGTTAACGAACAAATCATAAATATTATTTACAATAGGATATTTTTATGGTTATAATTTAAAAATATTTATATTTCCAATCATACTAGGCTTTTATATAATTAGTATTGTTTTGTTTAAATTGCTTTTCACATTTAACGCTTTTTAACGATCGTTAGCGTTTTTAGCCTATTTGTCTTTCAGTTGACGAACCAACTGAAATTAATTTTTTTTAAATCAATACATCATTTGATTACATACCGCCAATATGTATCAATTTAACCTCACATGGCTTTTGAATAACGTGAATTGGGAATACAATAGTTTTTCATATTTAACGCATATTAACGATCGTTTGCGTTTTAAGCGTATTTCTCTTTAAATTGACTAACCCATTTAATTTGTTTTACAAAAATGGAACATATACAGGTTATATACCTGTAAAATTGATCATTTCAATTATAATTGGCTTTATGATTAAAAGAATTTCTGTTACAATTGTTTTTCAGATTTAACGCTTTTTGACGATCGTTTGCGTCATAAGCGTAGTTCTCTTTCAATTGAAAAACCAATTGATATTATTTTGTAAAATTGTCTTGTTCTGCTTAATTACAAAAAAATTTGATTATTTTAATCATACATGGCTTTCAAATAATAAGAATTGCAGTTGTAATTTGTGTTCATATTTATCGCTTTTTGACGATTGTTAGCGTTTTAAGCCTTTATTTCTTTCTACTGACGAATCAATTGCGGTTATTTTCGGAATTGGATCATGTTTGGGTTAGATACCGTCAATTTTTTTATTCAAATCATACTCGACTTTTTAATAAAGAACTTACAAACGCAACTGCCTTCCATGTTGCACGCTTTTCAATGATTGTTATTGTTTTAAGCGTATTTCTCTTTCAATAAACGACCAAATTGTAACTAAGGTTTATAAAAGTATCTTGCTACGGTTAGAATTCGATAAAAATTTATGATTTCAATCATACTAGGCTTTCAAATAATTAGAATTGCGGTTGCAATTTTTTTTTATTTAACGCTTTTTAATGATTGTTAGCATTTTAAACTTATTTGTCTTTCTGTTGACGAACGAACTTAATTTATTATTGGAAATCAAAACATTATTTGATTATATACCACCAATATTTACAAATTTAATCACAGTCGGCTTTTAAACAATAATAGTTGCAAAAGCAATGTGTGTTCATATTTAACGCTTAATCACGACCGTTTGCGTTTTTAATCATGTTCAGCTTTACGATGAAAAGATTTCTTGTTGCATTTGCTTTCACAATTTAATGCTTTTTGACGATCGTTAGCGTGTAACCGTATTTCTCCTTCAATTGGCAAAGCAATTGAAACTTTTTTTTTTTAGGAAAATAAAACTTGGATCATGTTGTGATTAGACATAAAAAATATTTGATTATTTTAATCATAATTGACTATAAAGTAAGAAGAATTACGGTTGCAATTGCTATTCATATTTAATGCTTTTTAACAAACAATAGTGTTTTATTCCTATTTCTCTTTCAATTGAAAAAGCAATTAAACCTCTTGTGTAAAATTGGATCTTATTCTTGATATTTATCAACGAAATTGATTATTTTAATCATACCCAGTTTCAAAATATTAAAAAAAGCGGTTGTAATGTGGTGATCACATTTAACGCTTTTTAACGATCGTTAGACTTTTAAGTGTATTTCTCTTTCAATTGACGAATCATTTGAAACTATTATTTTAAATTGCATCATGTTTTTGTTAGATACAAACAGTTATAGTTATTTAAATCATCCTAGGGTTTTAAACAATAATAGTTGTGACTAAAATTGCGGTTCATATTTAACATATTAAATGATCGTTAATGGTTTAAGCCTATTTCAATTGACGAGCCAATAGAATCCATTCTTAAAATTCGAAATTTTTTTGAATAGATACCCAAAATATTTATCATTTCAATAAAAGTTTGATTTTAAATAATAAGAATTACGATTGCAATTGGTTGTCATATTCGTCAATGTTTAGCGATCCTCATCGTATTAAGCCTATTTCATTCTCAATTGACGAACTAATTAAACATACATTTTTGGAATTGGAAAATTGTTGATTTTATAATAATAAGCATTGCAGGTTAAATTGTTGGTCATATTTACTACTTTTTAACGATTGTAGCATATTAAGCGTAATTTTCTTTCAATTGACGAACGACTTGAAACTAATTTTTTAAAACTGGAACATGTTCTGCTTAGATACAACCAGTCTTGATCATTTAAATAATACTGGGCTTATTTTATTTTTTTTTGATAAAATGTAAATATTTTTATACCAAAAGACGAAGCAATTAAGCCACTACAACCACAATCCTTTGACAGTAGCTCGCCACCTTCTAGGAAGGGTTCAATATACTGCTAAGGAGACACAAACCAATCAAGGATAGTACATGGAATCAATCATTTTGACAGTTGTAGGCTTCGTTCTCCAACCAGATGAAGCTCTGTTTTTTAAAATCTCGTGTACAATGTTAAAAATCCTAGCACCAGTTCTTCTTTAAGATCCAAAAAGCCTCTGATTTCTTTTATGCCAAATCAGTTATACAAAATCCACCCCGGCAGTAGACACAAATTCTTTTTGTGCTTTGTTTTTAATTCTGTTACACCTCCTCAGTAGTTTGTCCCATGCATCATACACAGGAATATGAACCCAAGAATCAACCAGTTGCAAAAGCTCCTTAGAAAATTTGCAATCAAAGAAAAGGTGCTTCCAATCTTCACTGCAATTTTGATAGAGCACACAAACTCGATCCACGTTGGGGTTGAACCTTTGGACCCTATCCTTAGTTAGGACCTTCTTGTGATCAACCAGCCATGCCATGAAACTGTCCTTTGGGAGACAACATCTTCCCTAAATGATCCTAAATTTTCAGCTTACAAGGGAATCCCAGAGCAAGTAGTACTCCGTCTCCAATCACAATTGATCACTTGGAATCTATGTTTCAGTGCATCCCTTACTTTAAGCATTTTTTTCCAATACCAACAATCATCAGCCCTAGTACTGCACTCTTAGAGACAGTGGTGCTTCATATAAATTCCATGCACCCATTTAACCCACAAATTATCATTGTTATTGGCAAAATTTCACAGTAACTTACCAATCATACTTGGCTTTCAAATAATAAGAATTGAGGTTGCAATTGCTTTTCATATTTATCTCTTTTTAACGATCGATAATGTTTTAAGCCTGTTTTTCTATCAATTGAAAAACCAATTGAAATTCTTTTGTAAAATTGGAACTCGTTTTGGTAACCTATAAACAAATTAATTATTTAAATCACAATTGGTTTCCAAATATTAAGAATTGCGATTGTAAAATTTGTTTTCATTTAATACTTTTTAACGATCGTGAGCTTCTTAAGCCTATTTCTCTTTTGATTGACGAATCAATTGCAGGTAATTTAAGAATTAGATCATGTTTGGGTTCGCTAAAATAAACTTTGATGATTTCAATCATACTCTACTTTTACATTAGATGAATTACAGTCGCAATTGTCTTCCTTGTTTAACGCGTTTTAACGATCGTTATTGTTTTAAGCGTATGTCTCTTTCAATTGAAGAACAAATTATAACTTAATTTTTCTAGTAGGATTAGGTTATGGTTAGAATTCAAAAATATTGATGATTTCAATCGTACTAGGCTTTTAAATATTTAGAATAGCGGTTGCAATTGCTTAACGCTTTTTAACGAGTATTTAACGCATATTGGTCTCTCGATTGACGAAGCAATTGCAATTATTTTTGGAAATCAAATATTTTTTGGATTATACCAATGTTATTTATCAATTTAATCACACTCATCCTTCAAATAACGAGCATTGCGAATGCAATGGCTGTTCATATTTAACGCTTATTAATGATCGTTTGCGTTTTAAGCGTATTTCTCTTTAAATTGACTAACCCATTGAACTATTTTCTAAAAAGGGAAAATGTTTAGGTTAGATACCAACATAATAGATTATTTCACTCATAATTAGCTTTACGATAAAAAGAATTTCTATTGCTATATTTAATGCTTTTTCAAGATTGTTAGCGTTATGAGCATATTTCTCTTTCAATTGGCAAAGCAATTGAAATTGTTTATTCTAATTGGATCATGTTCAGGTAAGATATAACCAATTTTGAAGATTTCAATCATAATCGTCCTTCAAGCAAGAAGAATTGCGATTGCAATTGCTGTTCATATTTTGACAATCGATAGTGTTTTAAGACTATTTCTGTTTCAATTGCAAAACCTATTGATCTTCTTTTGTAAAATTGGATATCGTTCCTGTTAGTTATTAAAAAAACTGATTTTTTTAATCATACTCGGCTTCCAAATATTAAATATTGTGGTTGTAGTTGTTGTTAAAATTCGACGCTTTTTAACGATCGTTAGCGTTTTATGCGTATCTCTCCTTCAATTAATGAGCCAATACTATTATTTAAAATTGCATCATGTTCTTGTTATACATAAAAAATTATGGTTATGTAAAGCATCTTAGGATTTTAAATAATAACACTTGCGACAGCAATAGCTGTTCATATTTAACGCTATTAAACGATCTTTAGCGTTTTAAGCCTATTTCTCTTTCAATTGACGAACCCATAGAATCTATTGTTTTAATTGGAACATGTTTTAAACAAATTCCAAAAATATTGATCATTTCAATCCAACTCCATTTCAAATAATAAGAATTACGCTTGCAATTGCTTTTCGTAGTTAACGCTGCTTAACGATCCTCATCCTTTTAAGCCTATTGCTTTTTCAATTAAAGAACCAATTAAACTTACATTTTTAAAATTAGAAAACTATGAATTTTCTATCAACAATACTGAACTTGTAAATCATCATCTGCTTTAAAATAACAAGTCTTTCACGTTGAATTGTTTTTCATCTTGAGTGGTTTTTGACAATTGTAGTGTATTAGCGTATTTCTCTTTTAATTGATGAACCAATTGAAACTATATTTTAAATATGGAACATGTTCTGGTTTGTGACAACTTAAATTGATCAATTCAATCATATTGGGCTTTCAAGTTATAAGAATTGCGGTTGCAATTGCTTTTCGTATTTATCGCTTATTAACAATCAATAGTGTTTTTAGCCAATTTCTCTTTCAATTGAGAAAACAATTGAATTTCTTTTCTAAAATTGGATCTCGTCCTTGTTAATTGTAAGAAAAATTCAATTACTTTAATCATACTTGGCCTTCAAATATTAAGAATTGCGGTTGTAATTTGTGTTCATATTTAATGCTTTTTAGCGATCGTTAGAGTTTTAAACCTATTTGTCTTATTGTTGACGAACCAACTGAATTTATTATTAGAAATCAAAAAAATATTTGATTATATACCACCAAAATTTACGAATTTAATCACATACGGCTTTTACACAATAAGAGTTGTGAATGCAATGTGTGTTCATATATAACGCTTTGTAACGATCATTTGTGTTTTAAACATATTTCTCTTTCAATAGACTAACCCATTAAAATTATTTTATAAAACGGGAACATGTTCAGATTAGATACCAAAAGGAATTTATCATTACAATCATACTTGACTTTACCATAAAATGAATTTCTGTTGCAATCGCTTTTCATATTTAAAGGTTTTTGACGATTGTTAGCGTCAAAAGCGTGTTTATCATTCAATTTGCAAAGAAATGGATACTATTTTTTCAAACTAGATCTTCTTCTACTTAGATACAGCCAGTTTTGATGATGTCAATTGTAATCGGCTTTCAATTTCGCAGAATTGCGGTTGCAATTGCTGTTCATATTTAACGCTTTTTAACGATCGGTAGTGTTTTAAGCCTATTTCTCTTTCAATTGAAAAATCAATTGAAATTATTTGGTAAAGTTAGATCTCATTCTGGTTGTTATAAAATCATACTTGGCTATCAAATATTAAAAATCGAGGTTGTAATTTGTGTTAATATTCGACGCTTTTTAACGATCGTTAGCATTTCAAGTGTATTTCTATTTCAATTGATGAACCAACTAAAACTAGTATTTAAAATTGCATAATGTTCTGGTTAGATATAATGAATTACAATTATTTAGATCATCCTAGGGATTACAAAAATGGTACTTGCGGCTGCAATTGCTGTTCATATTTTACGCTATTAAGCGACCATTGGTGTTTTAAGCCTATTTGTCTTTCAATTGACGAACCAATGGAATCTATTTTTGAAATTGGAACATGTTTTCAACCGATATGAAAAAATATTGATCATTTCAATCCAACTCCATTTTCAAATTATAAGAATAATAGTTGCAATTGCTTTTAAGAGTTGACGCTGTTTAACGATCATCATCGTTTTAAGCCTATTTATTTTTCAATTGATGAACCAATTAAACTTACATTTTTCAAATTGGAAAATTTTTGATTTAATATCAACAATATTGATCATAAAAATCATACACTTCTTTAAAATAACAAGAATTTAAGGTTGAATTGTTGTTCATATTTACTGCTTTTCAACGATTGTAGCGTGTTAAGCGTATTTCTCTTTCAATTGACGAACAAATTGAAACTATTTTTTACAAATGTCACATTGTTCTGGTTTGAAAAAACCAATATGTATCTTTTAAATCATTATGGGCTTTTTGTTTTTTTTTGATAAAATGTAAATAATTGTATCACCAAAAACCGCTCAATAAACCACTACTAAACGGAACCTAATCCCACTTTTTCCACCTTCTAGGAAGGGTTCACAAGGGAGAGAAGGCTAAACACTACATAAATTATAAAACATGCTTTCAATTTTCCTTAACAACACAATCTTCTGACTCCATGTGAAGGAAGCTTTGATCTTCATGTCCTCATGGATCTTCTTATAGAGCATCTCAGTGGTTCTATGCCTTGTCTTGAGCACCCTCTGATTCTTTTCTTGCACGATAAAATAGCAGCATGCCATCAAGATTGCATATGTGAAGTCAGAGCATGCTCTACTTTTCTATTGTGCAATTTTTTTGGAGCCAAGGCTCCCACTGAACACAAGCACGGATACCCATCCAAGCAGTTGCTTTACCGGTCAGATCCAAAGAGAAAGGACACTTGAATAAAAGATGATCCCAGGTTTCATTTTCCTGCTTATGTAGCACACATTTAAGATCCACAGTATTGAGAAATCTCATCACCCTGTCTTTTGTTTGGAGTTTTCTCTGGTCCATCAACCATGCAATAAAAATATGTTTGGGAATGCAGCATCTTCCCCAAATGAATCTGGCCTTCCAGGATGATGTAACACCCCTATGAAGCCAATGGTAGCTAGTAGTAGCAGTGCATATACCATTAGCTAAATGACTCCATTTCACCTGATCAGTAGTGAATTAAAATCCACCCTTAAGTTCATCTCTGAACCTCAGCAACTTTTTCCAGTACCAGCAGTCATCCGGCCTAGGAGAGCTATACGACACACATAGCCTCTTCATATACACCATTTACCCATTTCACCTAGAGGTTGCCATCTTTAGTTGATATATTGCATTGCAATTTCCTAATAAGGGAAGTATTCCGTAATTGGCTATTTTTCAATCCACCCTTTCTTCATTGGGCTACAAACATTAGACCAAGCAATTAAGGCTACTTTGTATTTAGCTTCAGTAGAACCCCATAAGAAATTCATGCACAACCTATCAATCTTTTTCAACACCCTCTTTGGCAATACAAATTTACCAGCCCAAAAAGTATGGATGCCATACAACAAAGATTGAACGAGTTACCCTTCCTGCATATGTAAGCATTCTAGCTTGCAAGGATTTCACTCTTGAAGTGATCCTGTCCACAAGAATGTGGCACTCTGTAGGGGCCATGGCCCTCCCACTCCCGGGTGAGGGGAAAGGCAAAAGTTGAATAAGGAACGCGTACCCCCCATGACAATGAGGTGTGTTCATGGGGGAAAGTTGTTATTTTTTACTATATGCGAAATGGCACAAATTTGAGTCTCCAACTTATTTTAGGAAAATAAGGAAACATTATTTTTACTCCATTAGTCGTTGAACCAAAGTCAAGATTCACGAGTGAAGGTACAAATTAGATGGGATGCATCCAATTTGCCCGTTCTTATGAACGGCTACTACTTGTGAATTAGAGCTTTTCGTAAATTCGATTTGGTTCCACAAGTGATTTAATCTAAATGTTTTCTTAGTCATATCATCATATACTGCATTTAGGCGATCACTTTTTAAACACGCATCATTCATTTTGTCCATAATAAACCAATAAAATTCATAAATATGTCCATGGGATTAGATGCTACCGAATGGGAACTAAACAAATATGTAATAACATACATAATGATATACAAATATAAGTCTTATAATAATAAAAAATAATATTAAATTACCACTTTCCAAAGGTATGTGACCTTATAATAATAAATAACAAAAATCGGAAAAAATAAAGAAAATGCAAAAAGAAAAGAAACATGCTTAAAAGAAAAAAAATGAAAAAAATAAATAGATGAATGCCGAAAATAAATAAAATAAAAATAAGGCAGAAAGTAAACTATCTGAAAACTTTTGAAAACGAAAATATTAAAATAAAATAATAAACAAAAAACTAAATATGTAGATGTAAATATACATAAAATGGAATACAGGCATTTAATTTAGTAAAATAATATCGAATTGTTATTACCCTAAATTTAAGAATTAAAAATGAATAAAAATATATACAGGACAGTAGGAAAAAAAGAGACATTTTTCTAAAAATAAAGATATAATATTGAATTATCATTTCCTCCAATTTTATGACATCTATAGCAATAAAATGAAAATAAAAGAAAATAAAATGTAAAAATTAACAACTCACCTCCTAAGGAGTGCCTTAGGATGGGAGGACCCTTGGGGGTCTACCTTCGATCGAGATTATTCACAAAAATTCTTATACACAAATTTGTGATGGAATGGTTTTTGTTCAAAGGGGTTTTTGGGATTTTTGGCTTAGGAAAATCATGAGAAATACTCACAAAATTGCCCAAGCTTGATGGAAGGATGATTCTAGTTGCTGTGAGTGTAGATGTGAAGTTATGATAATGCCGTAGGCTAATGCTTGGGTTCATATAGTATTGAAAAATTAAATGCAGCTCGGCCTAGCAATTATGGGGAAATTCGCTAGGCAGCCAGCGATTATGGTCATATTCTCTGAGCGACCAGAGAATATGATCATCAGAGAATATGATCATATTCGTTGGGCTCTAAACCATGCACCTATGTTGTAAAAGTCGGGGGATAGCCAATAGCCAGCGATTTGGTTGCAAATCGCCACCTTGCCCAGCGGTTGTGGGTCAAATCGCTGGGCTGCGATAGAATATGGGCCAAATCGTTTGGTGGGCAACTATTTGGACCTTAATCGCTGGCACTTGATTTAATGCGTTTATTAGGATTTTTAATTCCCTTGGCCGGGAATCATAGGGGAATCATGGGGAAGGTCTAGAAGCTTTAAGGGTCAGGTGAAATGACCATTTTGCCCCTTTGACTTCGGTTGACTTTGGATTTTTTTGGGTTTTTATTGCGTTGCGTATTAGAAATTTCCGGGAACGATACCGTTGACTATTTATCGTCATAAGGTAATTTTGGGGGCACTATTTTGCTGTCAACAGAAGCCCTTACTTTTACTGAGGCGCAGAAAGGCGAAGGTCAAAGTATGTATTTTTTCGCAAGTTTAGAGTGCGCTTAGCTTACCGAGTGGGCAGCTGAAAATGGTATATTCAAGGGTATATGACCTTATCCTTTGGAAAGGACGACTTTGTTGACTTTGGTCATCCTACGATTGAAAGATGATTTTGTTTTGGAGTTTAACGACTTCCTAGGGTCGGAAGATAATTTTGGGTTGGAATTTTACTACATCCTAGGGTCGGAAGATAATTTTGTACTGGAGTTTTATGACATCCTGGGGTCAAAAAATTTAGTTGATTCAGTTTAACGACATTTTGGGGTCGGAAATGTGTTTGATGTAGTTTAACGACAATGAGGTGTGTTTATGGGGGAAAGTTGTTATTTTTTACTATCTGCGAAATGGCACAAATTAGAGTCTCCAACTTATTTTAGGAAAGTAAGGAAACTTTCTTTTCAATCCATTAGTCGTTTAACCAAAGTCAAGATTCAGGAGTGAAGGTACAAATTAGATGGGATGCATCCAATTTGCCCGTTCTTATGACCGGCTACTACTTGTGAATTAGAGCTTTTCGTAAATTCGATTTGGTTCCACAAGCGCTTTAATGCTAAATGTTTCCTAAGTCATATAATCATACACTTCATTTAGGCGATCACTTTTTAAACATGCATCATTCATTTTGTCCATAATTAAACCAATAAAATTCTTATATATGTC